>CAUYPK010034040.1:0-38993 GCA_963574355.1 Loris lydekkerianus
CGGTGCCTAGCCCAGGAGTTTGAGGTTGCTATGAGCTGTGATGTCAGGGCACTCTACCCAAGGCAACAGCCCAAGGCTCCAGTGTTCCAAAACTGTCTCACTCTGCCCCTTAGGATTAGGGCTGTGAGGCAGTTCTGTCCCTGCCTTTAAGCTGCTCAGTCACAAGGTTACTTTGTCCCACCCGATCCTTTCTCTGGGACCCTGAGGGCAAAGCTTGCCGGAGCAGTTTTTCCACACAATGGCTTTCACTTAGCCCAGCTCAGTGGCTCCTTTTGGTGCCCCGGACAATGCCCAAAGTTCTCCACACTTTTGCTCAAGCTCTCCCCAATGCAGCTCAACTGAGCGCCTAGTCCAAGAACACCAAAAAAGTTCACAGGTAAGGCCTTTCTGGTTTGCAGTCTCACTGCTGCTTGTACTCACGGTTGCCGGCGTGATTAGGTTATTCGAACACACGCAGCCACTTGCCAGTTTTCCACTGTTTTTGTCTTCCTCCTGGGGTCCAGAAGTCCCTTGCTGGCTCCCTGTATCCTCAAAGGGATGATCATAATCAGATCCCTCCGGCCAGAGATGTCTGGAGTCTTGTCTCCTCAGATTCGCCAAGCCCAGTTACAGGGAAGCTGTTACTCAGCCGCCATCTTTAATCCACTCCATCATTTGCTCTTTGAATCCGTTGAATTCTTGAGATATCCTTTGGAATTCTGATTCAATCTTATTTGCTATCCAGATCCTGAATTCAATTTCTGACATCTCAGCTCTTTGTTTGTGCTTGGGGTCTTGTGCTGTTTCTGCTCCATTGATCCTTGGGGGAGTTGATCTACTCTGATTATTCATATTGCCAGAGTTTTTCTGTTGATTTTGCCTCATGATTGCTTTTCACCGTTGCCTCTGGCCGTCCTCAGAGTTAGGAGGTGTCTATCCAAGATTAGACCCCAGTGGGATCACTTTATTGTTGCTGGATCTTTGTAGGGAGTGACCCTGTGTAGTTACTCTGGGGCTGCTCTAGTTAGGGAGTTCTTGTTGTAGAAGCAGCTCCAGTGTGTGACACACCCGGATTCAGCAGCAGGGCTGGGGGTGGTGCACACGGTTCTCTGTGCCTGGCGCCCAGCGACTTTGGCACAGAGAATCCAAGTCTCTAGCAGTCTCTGGCCAGGAGAAGGGCTCTGCGCAGAGGCAGGGAGGGCTCCAGAGTGTATGCAGCTACCAGAGTCCCTTGTCAGATGGATGAGGTAGTGTGGAGGCTTTGAGGACACAGGAGGGGTGATGCAGGGTTGCGTGGTTTCCGCAGTTCCTGGTCAGGGAATGTGGAGCCCTGGTGGGTGCAGGTCACTGGTCGGGGGTCGCTGCACACCTCTTATGGAGGTCTGGGTGGCGCCAAGCCCAGGAGTTTTAGGTTGCTATGAGTTGTGACGTCAGGGCACTCTACCCAAGGCAACAGCCCAAGGCTCCAGTGTGCCAAAACTGTCTCACTCTGATCCTAAGGATTAGGGTTGTGAGCCAGTTCAGTCCCCGCCTTTAAGCTGCTCAGTCAGTACGTTACTTGTCCCACCCATTCCTTGCTCTGGGACCCTGAGGGCAGAGCTTGCCGGAGCAGTTTTTTCACACAATGGCTTTCACTGAGCCCAGCTCGGTGGTTCATTTTGGGGCCCCAGACAATGCCCAAAGTTCTTCCCACTTTTGCTCAAGCTCTCCCCCAGGCAGCTCAACTGAGAGCCTAGTCCAAGAACACCAAAAAAGTTTCCAGGTAAGGCCTTTCGAGTTTGCAGTATCACTGCTGCCTGTACTCACGGTTGCCAGCGTGATTACGTTGATCAAACACATGCAGCCACTTGCCAGTTTTCCACCATTTTTGTCCTCCTCATGGGGTCCAGAAGTCCCTTGCTGGATCCTTGTATTCTCAAAGGGATGATCATAGGCAGATCCCACCGGTCGGAGATGTCTGGAGTCTTGTCTCCCCAGATTCGCCAAGCCCAGTTACAGGGAAGCTGTTATAGATGAGCCTTAAATATAATCTAAGGTGTCTTTATAAAAGCACAAGGGGAGATTTGACTACAACTGCAGTTCTGTAACCCACAGGAACTGTATTAAAGGGCTGCAGAGTTAGGAAGGTTGAGAACCACTGGACTACAGTCAAAAGAGAAGGTAATGTGATGACAGAAGCAGAGACTGGAGCTATGTACTTTGAACAATAGAGGGAGGAACCACTGGACTACAGTCAAAATAGGTGACATGATGATAGAAGCAGAGATTGGATCTATGTACTTTGGACAATAGAGGGAGGAGCCATATTGGAGGCTACTAGTTGCTGAGAGCAGCTTCTTCCCAGAACTTTAATCTGCTCTTTTCACTATCACTTCAGATTGAGATCCTGCTCCACACTGGAATATCCCAATGATATCATTCACTCAACCATATAGAGATTAGATTTTCTCACAGACTCTGGTTGTAATTCTTATCACCTTATCACCAGCCTTAATCACCTTGTAGATAAAGTCTGATGAATCTCCTTGGATGAGGGAGAACATTATGTTAAGGTTCAGATCATAGCCTGAATACAGATTTCCTGGGCATAAATGCCAGCTCTTCCACTTAGAGCTGACATAATTATAACCAGATCTTAGTTTTTCTCATCTTCAGTATGATGAAAATAATAATAATACCACCTGCTTTATAGAATTGTTGTGAAGATTCAATAAGTGACCTATTTAAAGCATTTTAAACAATTGCGATCACAAAAGGTCACACACTTGATCATTCCATTTTATGAAAAGTCCAGAATAGGCAAAAGTAATAGAGACAGAAAGTAGATTGTGGTTGGTTGCCATGGGCTAGTGGAAACACAGAGAGGTTACTGTTAAACAGTACTGGGTTTCTAAATGAGGTAGGGGTGATGGTTGCACAATTCCATGAGTACATTAAAATACCACTGCATTGTATGCTTTTAAAGGGTGAATTTTATAATATGTTGAGTATATATCAATCACAAAAACAACACTTGTATCTCATATAGCTATTACTTTAAATTAGTATTGAGATCACTGTTTTTGGTCTTCTTCAAAAGATACATCAAAATGGGTGCTATGAACTGATTTGTGTTTCCTCAAATTCATGTTGAAGCCCTAATCCCAATGTGACTGCAATTAGAGATAGGGCATTTAGGAAGTAACTAAGATTAAATGATGTCATAAGGGTTGGTTCTTATCTAATGGGACTGGTGGTCCCTCTCTCCTCATGAACACAAAAGTAAAGACATGTCAGGATTCAGCAAGAAAGTAGCTACCCATAGCTAAGGAGAGGAACTGAATCAGCCAACACCATGATTTTGGATTTCCCAGCCATAGGATGTGAAAAATAAATTTCTGTTGTTTAAGCCATGTAGCCTGTGGTATTTTGTTATAGTGGCCCAAGTGAACTAACACAGATTCTTTTTAAATGTAGAAATGACTTTAGAACTGGGTAATGGGTAGAGGCTAGAAGAGTTGTGAGGTACACACTAGGAAAAGCTGAGATTGCTGGAAAGGAAGAATTGGTAGAAATATGGACATTAGACGCCATTCTGGTGAGGGTGCAGAAAGAGGAAAAAAGGAAGCTGGACCCTCCATCTTCTTAGAAAATGTATAAATAACCATGAATAGAAGGTTGATAGAAATATGAGTATTAAGTGCCACTCTAGGGAACTTTCAGACTGTAATGAAAAGCATGTTATTGAATAATGGAGGAAAGGCAATTCTTGTTATACAAAGTTTAAGAATTTGGTTGAATTGTGTTCTAATGTCTTGTGGAAGACAGAACTTGAGAGCAATACAATTGGATATTCAGTTTAGGAGTTTTCTAAGCAAAGTGTTGAAGGAGTAGCTTAGTTTCTCCTGGCTTAAAGGATTAGCTTGGTTTCTCTTGGCTACTTTAAGTAAAATGCAACAGAAGAGAGATGAATTGAAGAAAAAAATGTTAAGAAAAAATAATCCCAAACTTAAATATTTGAAAAATACTCAGCCTATACATGTTGTAAAAAATGAGAACGCTTATTCTCATATGATTCTCATGAGATCACTAAGGGGAAACCATTTGATAAGGAGACTAGTATACATATGAAGCACAAGTTTAATTATTTACTACAGCAGAGTCTAGGAAGAGAGGTGAGACTGTGCCAGAAAAACATTGCCAGATGGGACTCAAAATTACATGGGACAGAAAACATGGAATCACATGAAAGAAGGATGCTGGGCTTCTTTGATTCTATAGAATAAGACAATAGAAGTATTGGGCTGCCATCAGGCTTCATCATTCAATAAAAGGGAAGAAGGACACGCAAGGAAATTCAGAGATCATGGGGGATACCACTTCCCCATAATCCCAGGGGGCATAGCTCATGCTCCTTGGCTTCAAAGAGTGGGAATTTAAAATCTCCTTAGTTTGGGAGTGTCAGGATGCCACCAACTAGTACCTCAGGGGTGGACTTATCCTTCCAGAGAGCCTCAGCCAAGGGGGTAACACTGTTGTCCCAGTGGGCCTGAAGGGAACAACTGTGAACCAAACAGAATTATTTCAAAGCCCTCAGATCTAATGAAATTTGCCTTACTAGGTTTTGGGCTAGTTCAGAATTGTCAGCCTTTCTTTGAATTTCCTTCTTTTGAAATGTGAATGTCTATCCTATGTTAGTTCCACCACTGTATTTTGGAAGCACATAACTTGTCTGTCTTTACAGGTTCACAGCTGGATATGGATTTTTGCCTCAGGTTGAACCATATCTTAAGTCTCATTCATATTGAATTTAGATAATATGTAAATGAAACTTTGAACTTTAGATTTTAGAGTTGATGCTGGAATGATTATGACTTTTTGGTCTGTTGAGACAGAATAAACTTATTTTCCATGCAATAAGAACATAAATTTGGGGGACAGGGCTGCCATCATAACAAATTTCTTGCCTGGTGCACAGTCAGTCAACACACGGAGGCACTGAGGGTTGCAGCAAAGAAAGTTTCATCATAGAGAAGCTGAATGAGTAGATGGGAGGGAACGTCCAATCCACCTCCCCAAAGAGTGTGGGACTAAGAATCTGAAGGCATTGGAATGAGCAGTGGGCTGAAATATGGGGATTGCTGATTTGTCAAAATACTTAGGTTGAAGTCGAAAAATGGGGAAATGAGGAAACTGCATTCTTGCACTGAGTTGGTGGCCTTGTGGAGAGTCTTCTGACTGATTGGAATTCTTCTGAAATTTGGGATCTGAAAAAAGTTGTTTTTTTTTTTTTGTGAGGAGAAGGAAAGAGAAGGCTATTAATTTGCTGGTGAATGTGGAGGTTATTAGTTGCCATCTCAAAGTACCAGTGTCCTTCTAAGCAGGAGTATAGAATTTTTAAAGTTTCTGATAAATTTCAGCTTCAGCTAAAACAATCTCGCAGTCTCCACTTGGATTCATCCCATCTACTTCAGCACAAAGGACAAAGGGACTTCCCTGACCCTCCCAACCACTGGCCTAAGGCAGGGATGTATGTTTTACTCAAAAGGATAAGGGGATTTTAAGGGAAATATTCTCAGTTACATATTCCCCACTGTTAATTTTACCTTTCCTTGTCTATGCAAAGAGAGGTAACCATAGTCATAAAGCTACTTTCTGCCAATGTTTTAGGTGGAAGGTACATATTATCAGGTGAGAAAGGGCATAAGCAAAAACTACAACTGTGAGAACTGACGTTAAAGAGACTGTCACCTTGCACTCAATGCCCAGTATAGGATTGGATTAGAAAAAAAACAAGACCTCTGAGTGCAGAGCTATTATGTGTACCCTGTAGATGATCCAAGAGACCAGCTTTGGCAAACTCAGATCATGTACAGAAATACTTGTACCAAATGAAGCTTTGAACAACACACCCAGCAGCAAGATAGATCAACAGAAGAAGCAATAGCTCAGCAAAGTCCTCACTGAGGAGACATCCCTCTATCCTACAAACTGATCAAATAACCAAAAAGATTAGTGAAAACATCAATACTTTCATTTTTTTTTTCTTTATTTCAAACAAATACTTTAGATCACCTAAGGCTGGCCTTTCCCCCAGGGGCTACACCTCTTTACTGTGGTGTGAGGGATTCAGGGTTTCCCTTCTGATTATTTTAATGAGGTGTGAGTTGTTAGAGGCACACCATAGGCTCCCTTTCTCCTCTCTGCTTCCAACTGGGGCAGAGGAACCTGAAAGAGGAAACTTCATTGATGGTGGCGAGCACCTGACCCACTCATTTGACATATTGTTTTGTTGTTGTTTTATTATTTTTTTGAGACAGAGCCTCAAGCTGTCACCCTGAGTAGAGTACTGTGACATCACAGCTCACTGCAACCTCAAACTCCTGGGCTTAAGTGATTCTCCTCCCAAGTAGCTGGGACTACAGGCGCCCACCACAACGCCTGGCTATTTCTTGGTTGCAGCCATCGTTGTTTGGTGGGCCTGGGCTGGATTCGAACCCACCAGCTCAGGTGTATGTGGCTGGCATCTTAGCCTCTTGAGCCACAGGCACCAAGCCTGACATATTTTACTCTATTTTCTTTTCCTCATGGCTATTACAAACTTATGGTGGGGTGCTGGGAAGGGTCTCTTATAAACTATTTCTTAGTAGCTTAATTTAAGACTGCCTTTAAAGGGCTACCTCTATCCAGAGGAGGGCAGCAGTAATACATTTGTAATTTTGCATTCTAGGTATAGGGTTTTGTTTACTTGTTGGGTTATCACTACTACAAAGGAGGGCATCATCTCAATGATCTATGGGATTATTCTATTTATTATGTCCAATTCCTTGGAAAAATGGTTCCCCAGCTTTCTGCTGGAGGTTCATTCAAGAAGCTCTCAGGACACCGTGTAGCATATCCAGGTGCAGATGGCAGGAAGTGTGGTTTCCCCCAATGGACACCACCATAAAGTAACATATGGTGACGCCTTATGGAGGAACTGCCGAGCTGCCTCTGAAAAGCCGCCTTCCCCCGGCATCCGTCACCAGCACGCCATCCTCCAACTGTCAGGGTTGCTGTCACCCATCGTCCTGTCATCCTCTGAGGCCTATTCCTGCTCTGTGCTGGTATATAGGCATTGGAACTTGGTAAAGGCCCTATCTCCTGGTAGAAGCCCATAGAGTGAGAATCCAGAATGATTTCTTTTTAGTTATAAGACAAGCCTCTATTCAGCCTGAAAAGGTGTCAGCCATGTAAGCCTGGGTATCTGACAAAAGCTGCCAATCATCAAAAGGATGGACCTCCTCACGTTGGGCTTCTGGTATAGTGGATTACCTTTCTCTCCCAGGACTGCTCCAAGCACATCAATAGCTGCAAACAGGGTCCTCTCAATGAGGTCCCAGCAAACCCATCTGGTATCCTTCTCCCAATGTGCACACTCATGCAGGCGCCTCAGAAGATGCTGAACCAAAGCTTTGGGTGGGAGACAAGTCTATGAAAATTGTCTCTATTCAGCTGTGTCATCTGAAATGTCAGAGCACCAGTCTTTAGTATTAAAGGGATCTAACTCTGGCTGAGGTGTCAAGGCTGAGGAACAGAGTGGACTCCTCAGCAGCTCTGCCAGAGTCCCGATTTCTGGGATCTGGATCAGGGGCTCTGCATTGGTCAGTAAAAGGGCTCTGTACGAAGGCTTTGCTATCAGTCCATCTGTTTGTCAACTGTAGGTTCTGCAAGTCTCCTGCTAAGCCCTCACTGAACAGGGCAGGAGAGCCCTTTTAAACCCCTGAGGAAATGCAGTCCAGCAGTGCCACGAGGCCAGTGCAGTCCCAGAATCACATCACTCAAAAGTAACTGGGCATCACTCTTAGTAATCTGTCTAATGTCATTAGTGGCATGACAATCCTGCATGTATCCATACCCGCTGAAAGGGAGATTTTAAATTTTCTCTGGCCTTACTCACTTTTGGTAGCTTCCTCCTTGCCAGTGTTGTAATGATGTGCAGGTGTGTTGGGGCCTGAACTTTAAAGCAAACTGCCCTACAGTGGCAGTCCCCCATGCGCTTCACCTGGTGCTGCTTTTCATCCAGCAGGAGCTTAGTGCCCTCAGAGGCGAGTTTCTGTTGCTTCTGGAACATCTCCTGCTACCCTAGCAGTCTGCGCCTTCTGTGGGGAGTCCTAAGCTGCTGCCTGTGGATGACTCACTCAGCTGCTGATGGGGGCCGGACCGTAGGAGGAAGTTAGGCAGCCCCTCCTCCAGACCTCTTCTTCCCACGTGGCTTGGCACCAGGTGAATCTCTACTGCCAATTTGCACCTGGGCCTTCTATGGGGATATTTAGGTTGGGGCTACTAGTGAGGTAGGGGTCCCTGGGACCTTTTGACTGTCTCAAAAGATCCTTGGTTGGCATAGCCAGCAGAACACACAGTTTTCAGTTTATGTTAAAGGCCATATTAACTACCGTATATACTCGAGTATAAGCCGAGTTTTTCAGCACAAAATTTGTGCCGAAAAACCCGAACTCAGCACAAATTTTGTGCCGGAAAAACTCGGCTTATACTCGAGTATATACGGTAGTTGTGAAAGATTCATACTAATTGCCATGCCCTGGCTCGGGCCAAATTGAGTTCACTGTTGGGTAGGGAGAGACCATTTCTGACCCCGAGTTATAAGCTAATGACCATGGGTTGAAGATTTAGTCTGAGTGACGGCCGCACAGATCATGGTGCCCAGATGGCAGCAGCTCAGGTGTTCCTTCCCCCTGCTGGTTCTTCCTCCTACTGGTCTTCCCTCCCAGCAGGTCTGCTCCCAGGCTGTGGCCCATCTGGTGTCTCACCCTGACTGGCTGTGGAGTCCTGTCAAGGGAGGAAGGCCTCAATCTATCAAAAATCTTACAAGCAAAGATCACTTCATATAACACAAAAAATAAGCTTATTTCAAGCAGAGAGTTTGGGGCTCAATATTCCAAGTCTGTAGTGGCAGGTTGATCATTTGAGCTCTGAATTGTCCTTTGATATAATTTTCCCTTTAGTTAAAACTTGTGCATTTGATTTGGACATCCTAGAAAACCTGTCATGCCTTTGACCCTTATACAAATACTTGCAAATAGAGGCACCATAAACCACCTAAGGTGCCCAAACGGGGTCATTCTCCTCCTTTTATTTTTATTTTATTTTATTTTAATTTATTTTTTACTTGAGACAGAGTCTCACTTGGTTGCCCTTGGTAGAGTGCCATGGCATCACAGCTCACAGCAACCTCCAACTCTTGGGCTCAACTGATTCTCTTGCCTTAGCCTCCTGAGTAACTGGGGCTACAGGTGCCTGCCACAATGCCTGGCTATTTTGTTTGTTTGTTTGTTTTAGCAGGCCCTGGCTGGGTTCAAACCCACTAGCCTTGGTGCATGTGGCCAGCACCCTATTCACTGAGCTACAGGCTTTATTTTTAAAGAATTTATCTTTTATTCTTCTTGAAAGCTCATTTATCTACAAAAAAGATAGTTCAATTTCCCATTTTGCAAAAGCACAGAAAGGCCAATTGAGGTTAATTTGGGGGAGGACGAGACAATGAATAAGACCCTTGAGAATGTATCTCCAAATTAAACTAGGAATCCAAAGAACACATTATTGGGGAAAGAGCCAGCAGCTCAGAACAAACCAAGGACCATCAACCACTGCTTTTCCTCACACCCCATACAAGTGATACCAGCCAGCACTTTTTCTCACACTCCAGGTAAGTGGTATCACAATACAAAAACTCACCAGACAAGTGGTAGGAAAAATCACAAACAATAAAACACAAACAATGTAGGTATTTCCCAACATAAACCATCAACTTTTCCATAGTCTATCCATCAAATGGGAATTTTCATTTAACAGCCACAATTCCTCACTCCAGCGTGTATGTTGAATTACAATAACACCATTCCCTTTATTATAAGTGGACCAGTTAGCCACTAGTGGTACAACAATTTGCAAAGATTAAACACAAACAATATAGGGAATTTCCAACACAAACAATCTAAAATGCTCCAGCTTAACAATCAAATCGAAATTTTCATTTAACAGAACACCATTCTCTTTACACATAGGTTCATATCTGTAAGTTAAACGTTCAGCCAAATTTTTTCCAAGGGAATTTGAGATATAGCGTCTTTACACTGCAGCAAAACTCACAGATAATGAACAGACAATATAGGTGATCCTCAACAAAAAAATGCCAGCACCTATCAAACAGATGGGAATCCACAGAGGACAAAGTACGCCTCAGATAGCACCTTGGATATGCCTCAGCTACCCTATCACAGGGCTGGAAGGAATCCAAAGGGCATAAATGGTCCATCCAACAGAGATGGGTATCAAAGGGGATGAACACCACCCCACTGGAAAGTTCAAAACTTCCCAAATGGACAACCTAATCCCCTCATTCCCTGGGCTTCAACAAAACCTCAGCCACAGGACTGAAAGGTTCACAATCTTCCCCCAATGGGTAGCCCAATCCTCCTGTTTCCTAGGAAACCCTTCCCAGGTGGCAGCCTAGTCTCCCCAGTCCCTGGGAATTGCAAACGAGCTCTGAATTCAGATCATGTTCACTAGTTCCACTCAATCCCAAGACTTCCACCTCAAATGGTGCCTCTAAACAAATAGAACCAACAGAAAGGTCTGAATCCCCTCTCCCCCATTGGTGTGGAATAGAGTCTTGTTATATGCCAGGGAACTTACCCCACAAATGGCCTTGTGTCTGACCACTTTCCAAATCCAGTTCCTTCTCCTCAGCTCAGCTCAGGTTGTGAGGAGCTGCATCTACCTTGGGGAGACAAAAACAGGAATTCTCTGGGGCTAAAAGAGGCTCTGGGAGCTTGTGGGCTCCCTTCTTTCTCACCTATAAAGAAGATGTTCCTTCCCACAAAAATGCACGGCTTTAACATGTGGCTTCTCCCTGCCTCTTCCAGCAGTTGTGGGGTGCCAATGGGCCTGCGCACAAATGCTAAACTTTGTAACCAAAATTTTGGCACTAGTCCCCAAGCCATGTCTGAAAAATGAGGATAAGTGGTTTGAGGAGAAGGAAAAAGAAGTTTATTAATTTGCTGGCAAATGAGGAGGCTGGCAGATTCTTGTTTCAAAGTACCAGCATCTTCTGAAAAACATCATAAGCAATTCTTGAGCCAAAAGTATTATAGTCCTCGAGTCATATATCCTATCTATGGGAACAAGGTGAAGCCAGGGTTTAGTATTATAAGACTCTTAATAAGACACTGCAAGAAAGTCAGTCAGAATGTAACCAATTAATGTCTAACTAAAATTTTGCCTAAAAGCCTGCCTTGTAACTCTTGTTAACCCTGTGAGGATAGTTTCAGCACCATCCCACCCAGAAGTCTCCCTTTCCCCAATCTTGAGGTCTTCCTTCCCCCACTCCCCCCATTGAAGTCTTCCTTTCTTCAATCATTAAGGGAACAGGGTGATTACTGCTTTATCTTGTTCCTTCTGACAGGGGTACAGAAGGGGGTACCATGATTAGGATTGGAGAAATGATTCTGTTTGGCAGTATTAAGCTTCACATGACAAAATCGTTAGTGTTCTTATCTATGGTTCTAACATAGCATTTGATTGAGCATTAAATAACAAGTTAAATTATAAGCCCTATTAGTAGAAGGGAAAGTCCTAATTTCAGGAGCTCTTACAGAACTACAAAAAGCCTTGAATGATTCAGGAGAAAAGTCCGGAAAACCAGTCAGATAGTCCCAACAGAAACTTATTACCTGAGAGCTGTTGTCTGATTTTGGCAAGGGTGGTCTTACGAACCTCAACTGAGGAGTTGATATGCAAACAGCAAGTTTCATTGGTTATTACACAGACTCTACCCTGTTTTGTTTTGATACAGTCAAGGACAGTCCTGTTATCTAAGACGATCTGGGCAAAAGTCTATTTCTTTTTGCGGGGCAACCAGGGCCAGGATCATCTAATTTGTCAAGATCCCTAAGGTAATAGGTGAATTTTTAATCATGTGTTCGTGGGTTACAACATCCCACCAGGGAAATAAAGTTCGTCTAAGAAGTGCCCAGTATAGTTCATAATCCACCCAACAGGAACTTGGCCAGCTTTCCCCAAGTAGAGTCACTGTTGAAAATGAACCTCCCAGAGTTTTGGTGAACTAGTCCAATGCTGACTCTCAGAATTGTTATATGTATAGATAGGAGTGACCAAATATTCTAGCAAACAAACCCCTCCTATGTGACAGCTGTCAAGGCATTTATAGACTCAAAGATTTCATTTTCTCTGCAGATAAAGATGTATCCCAAGAGGGCACACAGGACACCAGATAAATAAAAAAATTGAGGTAAATGTCATGAGGAAGAGCGTTGATAATAGGATCAAACCATTTTGGGAAATGGGTTCAGAGTCTTGTTTAGTTTTGTGAGTTGTTTAATTTACTGGGAGTGAGGCCATGGGACTGCTGATGTGTCGAGACAGTAGGCCTGTATGGAGGCATATTTGACAATAATGGAATTCTCTTGCCTGGTATTGTTTGTTGCCTGAGCCCCCAGAATACCACAATTTAATGAACTGATGTATTATTATTCTGGTTTCTGGGTTGGGATAGTTTATTTGTACAGAGTAAGTTTGAGATAACACACCTCAGGATTTCCTGTCTTTGCCAATGTCTGAGAACTTGTTAACTGTGCTTTTAGACTTGGAAGTTGAAGTTATCAAGGAAGGATAAGAAGAAAGGAAAAGGAAAATTATGTTTATAGGTCTATATGAGCACCTGAAGTAATTAAGGTGCCAGGATAGCACACAGAATCTGCTTAACCAACAGTGGATAGAGAAACCAAGAAAAGTGATGGCAAATAACCGTATAAGCACAACAGTATCTTTCATCATTTCTCTTTAGGAGAATTTGAGGTCTGTCAGGGGTTTTCTGGGCCACTTGGAGAAGTCAGTCATAGGATTGTGCTATCACACTAGGTTCATCTGGTCAGGACTCTGGCGTTTTTCTTACATACCATGGTTCCTGTTTCCTGTCGTGTTTGGGTAGCCTGAGTTAGACAACTCTTCGGGAATCAGCTTTGCCTGGGAATGATGGCTCCAGGATATGACCCCTTTCAATTGTAATGAGGATGGAATCCCCAGCAGCACCTCATATGGTCCCATCCAGTGAGGTTGAAGTTGATTTTTAATGAGTTTTCCCAGAGTGTGCAGGACAATCAGTTGAGGTGCTAACATGATAGCCTCAAAGGACCTCCATGGCCATGTTTTTGTCACCTGTGATTTGCATGTCACATGTATAGGTTTCAACGTGTAAAGCCTTGGTAAAGAGGTAGCAATTTTATTGAGTCCAGGTCAGAAAAATGAAAGAAACTTTAGTTGGGAGATGTGAAGCTGGGAAAGAATCCAAGATTCAGTTCAAATTGTAGGAACATAATCAAAACTCAAAAACAATAAAAAGACCAGAATCTAATAATGTGTATGCTATAGCTTTCTTATGAAACATAATTTTTCTCTCTCTATTCCCCTATTTTTACTAAATACAAATTAAGGAGAAGGAATTTATTTAAAAAATAAGTTTTAGTTGTATTATACTTGGCCTGTTTGCACAGAGTGCCCTAAGAATGAAGACTGGCCTCAGAGGCTCTTCTTAAATGGGTTTTGCTGGAACTTTTTTGGTAAGGAATTTATACTTAGAGACTTTTTAAAAACCCTGAGTCTATCTCAGCCAGAGATTTTCTTGCAGACTTGCCTATAATCCCTGTGTGAATAAACGTATTCCTTTTTTCTCAAGGTCCCAAAATATCTTGTTGTTCCTGAGCCTGTTAGAAAGTGATGATCTTTGCTTATGACAAGAACAAAAACCTTTTAAGGAAGGATGTATATGGGGTGCCAGGCCAATCTTTTCAAGAGATAGCTTATCAGTTCTGTCAAGTCAACTTCTATTCTTCAAAGCCACCAGGGCATATCTGAAAATATGCTATTCTACTCAAAACCTTGATAAAATAACCAGTGTCTTTAATTGTGTCCTGGTACAAAAGAGGATAGATTCTTACTGAATCTGCAAGTAACTATGTTATCATAAATTAAGAATATTTACCAATACTTACCAAATTCTAGAGAAATCAGATAGAGAGAAAGAAAAATGCTTAAGATTTAGCCCACAAACATGTCCTTTGCCCAAAATAAAAATGTTTTCTTGACATCTAGAAAACAAAACAGAAAAAGAATCAGAAAGGTTCAAGCAGAAAGTCATAGATGTAAAAGTATTTCTGTCCTCTTTTAGTTTAGCCCATGAACTTAATTGTTGCTACATTTGATGTTGGGTTAGTAATCTTCATGAACATATCAGATTTTAAAGTAGAGTCCCAAATATTTTTCCTAGTCCAAAGGCATAATATCCACTGTTATAAGAAAAACTGTATTTACTTGTAAGAGATCTTACCATCCATTTCCTTAAAGATGAAGCAAATCTTAGACTGTAAATGATTATAAGCTACCTTTGAGAAGAATAAAAGTAAAAAAAAAGATTGTCTGTGGATGCAAACATTCTTAGAATGGTCATGGCTAAAGACATAATTGGTAAGGAAATCTGGTTCTATGGCATACAACAATTAAACATAATAATCATAATATTACTGATAAAATATAAGACATGTCAGAATTTTAGGAATCTCATATACTTATGGAGATCTCAAAGGAAGTTAAACACAATTTTCACATTTCACAAGGATTCTTGCAGGAATTCAACATACCAAATAACAAAGGTTTAAAACACTTCTTCAAAATAGGATCGCATGTCACTGTAATAGAACAGTCATTTATCTGGCAAAAGTGATCATTTAAAGACTTTAGAAAGCAGAGACTTTTCACTTTGGTAAAGAGGTGACTCGATTTCCTAATCAAAAGACCTAATAAAGCTACCATGAGACAAATTGAATCTGTGTCTTTTTTCCTCTCTTTTATTTTTATATTTTCAGGTCCCTGGGAAGAACAAAGGCACATAATGGGCGAAGAAGCACTATGTCATCTGCCATCTCAGCTCAGGTCAGTGGTGAAAAGGAGGCTGGCGACTCAGGGCTTTGTTTTCAAGAATCTCTCAGCTCATGATGGCAGCAACTTTACAGCTGGGAAGGTATAGAAGCTTTCTAGCAGTTTGGAACCAGAGGTGTGAGGGACAAAATTCCCACCTATCCTTTCCATAAGACTCCAAGTTTCTCTAAGGGTTGATCTCTGCTGAAATCTTGTTCCTTCTTGCTCTGCTTTGTAACTTCTTCTCAAGGAATCTCCAGTAGGTTCTGGCACTTTTCTCTCTGAATTATACCTGAGTTCTTTTTTTTTTCTTCCAGGATGATCTGACAAATGACATCTCTCTTACCCCACCCCTCATTTTACCAATGATGTAAAAATTACCTGTATTTACCAAAGATTCTTAAAGTCATGTGAACTTGGAAAGCATTTAGATTTGTTTGTTTGATTTACGAGTACTTCTTAACAAAGTAAAAGCCAGTTTGGTTAAAATCCAGGCTGTAGAATCTTTGTGCCAATTGTATGTTTTTATATATTGATCAATGATACCAAATTGCCATATGCCAGAAGGGACAAAGTAATAATCCACATCTCAAAGCATAAAGAGAGGGAAAATCTAATCCCCTTAGGAGGGCATTCTAGAAAATGCCCAACTGTGGATGCCGTAGCAACACAAAATCACAGTGATTGAACAGAATTTCACAAGGAGACCAACTTCAGTTGAATAGGTGGCTTGTAATGGACTCTATTTCTTCCACTGAGCTCAGAGCAGTGGCACACTTAACAGTCAGGAGTAGTGTCAACAAAGTACTTGAAGCTCTTAGGAACTAATCAGCTAAATATGTGAAAAGAACACAATACAAAAGAGAACAGAGTTTTACGTTAGAGAGCAAGACTCTATGCCAAAGAGGAGTCCAGAGGATCTTTTCTGTTTTCCTTAAGGGATCCCTGTTAGAATATTTTATTAATAATTTTTTGATCCCCTCATGGGACATCAAGGATGGTAAGAGGAAGGAGGAATAGACAGAGGTAAATAGAGAAATCTACTTAGGGAGTGCATAAGATTAACAGAGTTTTGTTTTTGCTTTTTTTTTTTCTTTTTCCTTTTCAGTAGACTTCATATATATACAAGGTGGACATAAAGTTTGTGTGCAATTTAAAATAATTTCACATTGTAAACTGCACACAAACTTTATGTCCACCCTGTGTGTGTGTGTGTATATATATATATATATATATATATATATATATACATATATGTGTGTATATGTATATAATCTGATATATACATCAGATTAATATGAGGGTACAGATGATTAGGTTACATTGTTTACATGTATTAAGTTCAAGTTGCAATTGAGCCATTCACCTGGGGGGCAGGGTGCTGTATACCCTACATGGTGCCCATCAGGTGAACATGCACGCCAAATCCCCTCTCCTCCCAACTGTTCTTCCTCCCCCTTCTACCCCAGTTGAATTTAATTGTGTTTTTCTCTCATGTGGGGGTGTAGTTGCTTATCTATTGGTTTCATGGTAATCCTGTTAATAGGGTTTTAAAAAGAGTATTAGTGTTATTAATAGGGTTTTAAAAAGAGAAGAATTTAGGAGGCTGAGTAGTTTTTATCTAAAGAGAAAAATGGCTTTAAACTATATATATACGTGTGTGTGTGTATGTTATAAAAACTGGTTTTAATTAAGTTGACTTTTAAAATCCTTGTACGTTTCTTATTATCAAATTTTAGCCAGAATCAACACTTGAGATTTCTGGGTTCTGAACTTTTAACCAAAGACACTTTCACAAGTGAAACTTATAAGCCTTATGTCATCAAAGGGGTTTAATGCAAACCTCAGAAGTAAAAAAAAAAAGCAAGACAAATTTCTGGCAACCTGATGAAAGTGCAAAACTTTAACTGGACTACAGGGTAAGGCAGTTGTCTCCCCTATTCTCAGAGAGGATCTAAAGTAAGCATTTGAGTGTACAGAGAATTTTAATTTTGTTTTTAGATCAGATGTTTGTTCTTTAATTTGGTCAAGATGATTTTTAAGACTAATCATGGCACTATTGTGTTTCCTTTTTTAAAAAAAAAATCTTCTTATCAATTTTTTAGAATAAGAGATCTCTAAATTATTATTTTTTTATTTAGTAATCTAATTTAAAGGATTCATTACAAAGCCATTTTTCTCACAATACTAATGGGTACTTTGGCCAGGTTGTACAAAAAAAAATTATCTTTTTTCTTTTCATGAGTCCATAGCAAGGCTGCCCAATATTGTAAGACGCACCCAAGCAGATTGCCTCTGAAAATCTAATTAGAATTTCCCACACTGGTCAAGGCAAACTTACACCCTACATATAACAAAGACACAACCTCTGTTAATGGTTAGCTCAGTATCCAAGTGTAACCTGGCAAAGTCAAACTTGACACCACTGGCAACTTTGAGGGACTCTTAAAAGCCTCTGGCCAGTAATCTAGCAGACGGTAACCCAGTAGAAAGGAAAGGAACTGGATGGTCACCGTGAGTCTGACCACTGAGTTGCTGCTGACCATTCTTTTAAGGCTTACTGGCCATAACTGGTGAGGCAGACAGAGTGAGTTCTCTGAGTTAGGCCTGCTGAGCTTGTGAGTGATTCCTTCAGCATTCCCACATACAAGTCAACAGCACACAACAAAGATAAAAACAAGGCCTTATTAGTCAAAGTTTGAGAACCAAATTCAGACCCACATCTGCAAGGGCCCAAGAGTACATGTCCCAGATAGCGTTCTTTACTCTCCTTTCAACTGTGGAAAATCTCCTCAAATAAAGACTTTCCTAAAGATTTGGGAGGTCAACACAACCTCCAGAGGGGCCACAAGACCCCCCCCCCCCCAAGTAATCAGGAGACAAAAAGGGCATCAGTTGCACTTGTTTCCAGATCCGGGAACCATCTCTGTGCTGCTGCAAGCAAGCATGAGGGCTGGAGGTCCACAATGCTCCACCAGCAAGGAAGGTGGGGGAAGGCCCCAGAGATGGGCTTGGCTCAAAGCAGCCAGCGACCACTGAGGCTTATCTCTAAGCCTACCAAAATGGTGAGGGAGGTACCAAGCTATCAGCAAATATTGACAAGGGGCCTTCTGGCTAACTAGCTACTAAATTGTAACGATAACTGGTTCATTGCCTGTTATAAGTTAATACACCAAGACACTGAAGGCTGTAGCAGAGAAAGGGTTTCCTCCTAGGGTCCCCAAATGAAAAGATAGGAGGAAACCTCAAATCTGCCTTTCTGAGGAGTTTTGGTTAGAGATTTTAAGAGATTTGCATAAGTGATGGATGCAAACGTGGGAACTGCTAAATTGTTTAAAAATTGTAGGGAGAAGTCATAGCATGGGAAAGGAGGAAACTGTATCCTCATGCTGAGTCAGTTCCTATAAGCAGGTCTTCAAATTGGCTGACATCAGCCATTCTGCTGGAATTGAGGATCTGAAAAATATCTTAAGCAATTCTTGAGCCAAAAGTTCTATGATTCTCACATCAAGGATTCTAGCACCTCTTAGCAGATGGCCAACAGAAACAATAAAGTTAGATATCACTAGTAGTGTGTGACTTAGTAAGCAGCTGCAAGGAGTGGGTTGGAGTATAACCCAATTAATATCTAAGCATAATTTTGTCTATAGGCCTGAATCATAACTCTTCTTAACACCATGAGGGCCATCCTAGGGATAGAATTCTACAGATTCAATTGTTCTCCTCTCAAAATTTTTATGTTGAAGTCCTCACTCCCAATATAACTATATTTGGAGATAGAATCTTTAGGAGGTAAAGATAAATGAGGCCATTAGTGTGGGGCCCTGGTGCAACATGATTAGTGTCCTTATAAGAGACACTGGAGAGCTTTCTCTTTGTGTACGTGCACAAGGAGAGGTCATATGAATACACAGGGGGATAATGTCTGCACATATGCCATGAGAAAAGACCTCAGAATGAAACCTACCTTGCAGGTATCTTGACCTTGAAATCTCTGATTTCCAGAACTGGGAGAAATAAATTTCTGTTACTTAAGTCACCCCATTTGTGGTATTTTATTATGATAGCCTGAACAAACTAATACAGGAGGGGGTTCCCTAATCATTCGCCCTTTCTATTCTCTCCACCATTTTTTCCCTGAGGAACATGTAACTATCTGTTACACGTATATTAAGGTTTTATTTTATTTTTTTTTGATGGTAGATGGTAATATCTAATAAAATCTAAGAGCAAAATGTTTAAGGAATAGACAAAGTAGATTGTGGTAGTTTTCCATATGTTTATGAAACATGTTAGCATTCTGATTGACTGAAGTCAAAACAAGGAACTGTGGCCTCACGTTTTCTAGAAAACAATAAAGTTAGATATCACTAATATATAAAGCAAAGGCCACCTAGGCAACACTATCCTAGGATGAAAGACTTGGCCATTAGGAAAGACAATATCAAAGGAAAAACTCTGATAGTTAATACACAACCAACTCACCCTTAAGATGGAGAAGTAGAGTTCTTCAAAAGAGAATTGCATTTTGAAACAACCTTACAAACATATTAGTGATGTAAAAGGTGGGGAAAGTCAACTTTATTTCCATACATTGAGAAACATAGGTTTAAGTTGATCTTCAATCATGTGTAACCTGTTATATTAGAATCATTTTCATCAAACCTGGAACCATGGAAAATAGCTGAAAGTAGGAGACTGAATGCAACACAACAGCTCTAAAGACCTCGGATCGTTCAATGGAGACACATTTCTTGAGACATACGTGGTAAGCAATGATGGGCGTCTGCAGTAAGAAGTAAGCTATGGCTCCTGTCCTCAAGAAGCACACAGATTAGCTGCAGATAAAATTAATTTCCTTGGCTGTGCTATCCCTTCAGTAATAATCTTGTTTACACATGGACAAACTATCAATCCTTACATGTCTTTTAACCTAGCTTAAGAGTCACTAAAATATTTAAATATTTTACCAAATGCTAGGGCATTAAGAAAAGCAGGAGTACAGAACTGGTCTGGTGATAATAGCTTATTGATCTTTGTTTCCTTAAAGATGGTGGTCAACAAACTACGGACCGATTATTATTATTTTTGTTGTTGTTAGTTTGTGTAAATAAAGACTTATAGGAATACAACACTGGGATTTAAAAACCAATGCCCCCCAATATGGTGCTTTAACATATTAAACATGCTTTCCCCCCCATACACACCCCTGATATTTCTCAACTCTTTGTCTCTCCCAAAGCACAAAGATTGGGTTATTTTCTGATGTTTCCCTTTCTACCTAGAAACCAGACCTCCCAAAGAGAACACAATTGCCTTTTACCCTCTGCCCCTTTGAAATCTCATCTACAACAGAAAAGAATGCAGAAGGTGACCACATCTGAACAGATTTTTTCATTAGATCATGTCTAACTCTTGGTCTCATTCAAATTCCAAAGAGAATCATTTGCCAGTTAATTTCTGTATCCCAGGATCCATTCATTCTTTTTAAGAATTATTTATATCCCTCAAAAAATATTTTCTAGTTTTCCCAATTTCTTCACCCTAATAAAGCATTAGTTAAGCATCAATCATTTGGTCCTATCTTTGAGTTTTTGTATTTTGTATGATTCCCATGCACACATGTAACATAATAAATGTTACACTTTTCTCTCACTACCTGTTTTTTTGGTATAGGAGTGTTGGCCATGAACCTTGATGATGGGGAGAGACCACCTCCTTTTAGCCCCACAACTACACTAATTCATTTATGCATTGTTTTTTGGCTCCATTCATTCTACCATAGCTGAATCAAGTGTTTGTAACAGAGATTGGATGAGCTGCCTAAAATGCATACTATGTAATGCTTTTTCAAAAACTTTGCTAACTCCTTCCCTGGAAGATGCTATTCCTTTCTAGCTATTGTTTATTCCCTTTGGTGACCCTCATCTTAAAACCTATAATATCTATACTAAGTAAAAACCTATACTATTATTTGATTGCTAGACCCAGACTAGAGCCTAAGTTTTTTCTTCCACTGATCTATGTCTCACTCTGTTGGGCCAATTTTGTAAAGACTTTCTTTTTCCCAGGTTAATAACATTAAGACACACCTTATCCTTCATCTATGGTCCCACATAATAGGGATGAAGTCTGTTTCTTATAGGTTTTCAGACACTAACAAAAGCCACATGTGCCCATAGTTATATAGGGATAATTTTCTTATAGACAAAATAAGTTTGAGATATCTGTGATTTAGTAGAGATATATATTGTTGGATGTGTCTTACCAGCAAGCTTAAGGTCCAAGCTCAGGAGAAAATTCTGATTGGAGATCTTACTTTTTGGAGTCAGCCATAGATAGATGGCAAAAGAAATCTTTGAAGATAAAGGAACTTTTAGAGACGGGTGTAAGTATAAATATAAACACAGGGACATTTAGAGGGATGGAGGTGAAGAAAAATCCTCAGAAGAAATACAGAAATGTAGGAGGGAATTGAAGAGAAAATGTAGTTTCAGAAGCCGAGAGAACAGATCATACACATATGTAGTTAAGAAAGAAAGATATCGGCCAGGCACAGTGGCTCACACCTGTAATCCTAGAACTTTGGGAGGCCCAGGTGGGTAGATTGCCTGAGCTCACAAGTTGGAGACCAGCCTGAGCCAGAGCAAGACCTCATCTCTAAAAACAGCTGGATGTTGTGGCAGGTGCCTGTAGTCCCAGCTCTTCAGGAGGCTGAGGAAAGAGAATCACTTGAGCCCAAGAGTTTGAGGTTGTTGGGTGCTATGCCTCCATGGCACTCTACCAAGGGTGACAAAGTGAGAGTCTGTCTCCAAAAATAAATAAATAAAAATAAGAAAGAAAGATATTGAGTTCTGAAGATTGAACACAATGAAGCTTAAAATTTGTGTATTGACTAGGCAAGTTTGTTCTTCAGAAATCATATTATGGTGTATTGTGCAATGAATGCATGTTGAGCTCAGGCAAACAGTATATATCTCGGCTATGTTAGAACATGACAGCACAGTGGATCCGAATCCCACATCCATCAAACACTCCTTTTGTGATTTGGTGGAAATTAGCTAACCTCCGTAAATCTCAGTGTCATCCTCATATAACACAGGGTAATAGTACATATCTAGTTAGGTAGATGGTTAAATTGGGTGATATGTTTAAAGGAGCTAGAGTACCTCCAAAATATTTTATTTTAAAAATTGTGTTAATTTGTGTAACAAATAAATTATTAATATTTAACAAATTATTAATATTATACAGAAATATTTGGGGGAACCTCGTCATAATAAGAAAAAGGACGATTAAGCAGTAACTAGAGGGAGCTCTAGGATTAAGAGTTGCTTTTCTTTCTCATGTCTGTTTTGTTGTGGTGATGGTTGTTGGTTTAATAGCTGAGGAGACCTGCACTTACTGCCTAAAGGGAATGCAATATTAACGAAATCAAGGCTGAAAATTAGAACAGCACTTTATTTCAGACTCAGAGCTTTAAAAAAGTTTGCTGTGTGCAGAAATTGCTTAAGCTGCTCTGAGTCTACAAATTGGAGGAATGGGAGATATGAAAACAGCTGGCAGAAGGAGAATGCCTGAGCAGGAGCACACTGGTGGCTCCTGATGCCCCTGGGAATCTGGGAAACTCCTAGGAATGACAAAATATTTGGAGGAAGACAAAGAATCAGGGAGCCCTGTTATATGAGCAATTGGACTCCTAGAGTATGGGCAGGAGTGTAGATCCGACACTTATATAGATAAGACACTTTGAATGACACTTTGCCAACTGCCAGGAAATCCAGGCCCAGATTTAGAATGCCGAAGAATCCATTTGAAAATATTCCATAATAAACACTCATTACAAGCAAAATTGCAGTAAACTACTTACCTTCTAATGGTCAGAGTTCTGGCATAACATGTATGTGTGTGTGTGTGTTTTAATATGTGTTTTTAAAGAAGGCAAAACAGATGCACTTGTTAGTCTCCTGAATACTTTTCTGTCTTGGAACTGAAATCTTTCACTGTTTTGCATTTTATTTATGAGGCATGGAATATGTTCCAATCACATTGGCCTTAGGCATGTAATAAATCAATGCCGGAATTTTAAACATATGGATTTAATCCAAGCCAGACTTGGCCTAAAGCACTATATAACCTAAGATTGAGTTGGAGGCTGAATGTTAAAAATGCAATCTATTAAAGGACCTTATGTGTAGAAGCACCTGAGTAATCTCAATAGGAAAATCGAAAATCTAATTAATTGTAAATAATACCTAAATAAGACTTTCTATAAAAAGTCACTCATGTAAAACTTATGAGTAAATGTTTGTTACCTTCTGCTATGTGACATCTATTTACACAACACACAATTTTTAGGGGCAAATTTGATTATTTTTCTGTTAATAATGGCATATATTAAAAATATTTTTTGACACAATAACTACATTTTTATGGAGTATATGTGATATTTCAATCCATGCATATAATGTGTAATAGATAAATTCAGAGTATTTAGAATATCAGTAACCTGAAACATTTATCATTCTTTGTGGTGGGAAGATGTCACATTTTCTTTTCTAGCTATATTAAAATATAAAATATAAAATAAAATTATTATTAACTACAGTCATCATACTGTGCAATTGAGCACCAGCAGTAACTCGTGCTCATTAACTCCCTCTCTTCATTCGCCTCTCCTTAAAACAACAACCTTTTTCAACCTCCCCACCACAAATAATATTTTCTACTTCCGTTAGATAAATGTTCTTAGCTCCTGCATGTGAATGAGAACATGCGATGTTTGTCTTTCATTGCCTACCTTATTTCACTGAATATAATGGCCCCCCCATTGCATTCATACAACTGCAAATCACAGAATTTTTTTCTTTTTTATAGCTGAATAATATTCAATAGGGTATCGATACAACATTTTCCTTGTACATTCCTCTGTGAAATATTTAGCCCAAGAGTTTGTGGTTGCTGTGAGTAATGACACTATGTCCACCCAAGGTGACAGAATTAGATTCTGTCTCAAACAAACAAACAAACAAAAAAATTAAGTCTATAGATGTAAAACATAATAGTAATGAGATAACATTAAATTCTACAAATAGCAAATATTTTCAATGAAAATAATTCACCATAACTTAATCATATCAGAAATGTTTTAATTTCTCAAGCCTTGGCAGGGAAAACAAAAAGAAAATAAGTCCCAAAAGCTATGATTAGTATGACCAATTCATTTGATTTGATAAATATCTTTCTATTATTTTCCTTTATGGGATCAAAGAACACACTTTATTTTCAAAACACAGAATGTTCTAGTGAATTGATGGTTTCTTTGGCTTAAAATAAATTTGGCTCAATAAATTTCAAAAAATATAAATTGAATAGGTTAACTTCTATAACTATAAATGTGATTAGTCCAAAAATTAAAAGACAATTTTAAATTAAAATACCTGAACACAAGGAAATTTTAAAGCACTCTTCTTCTAAGGCAAATAGAAGTTCTGAGTCAAAGAAAAAATCAAGAATTTATTTGTAAACAAGGAAACATCCTTGGTACTGCAGCATGTCAAACCTTATCCATTATAAGCAAAGCTGCACATTGGAGCAAATTAGGGTTTTTGTTACAAAGCTAGAGCATACAGTTACAAACTACAAATCAAGAACTTAGGTGAAGATTTTTAAAAATCATGTCTAGAGGCTTGGTGCCTGTAGCTCAAGCAGCTAAGTTACCAGCCACATTCACCAGAGCTGGCAAGTTTGAATCCAGCCTTGGCCTGCCAAACAACAATGACAACTACAACTAAAAAATAGCAAGGCGTTGTGGCAGGCGCCTGTAGTCCTAGCTACTTGGGAAGAGCTCTTGCTAAGGCAAGAGAATCACTTAAGTCCAGGAGTTGGAGGGTGCTGTGAGCTGTGATGCCACAGCACTCTACCCCGGGCGACAGCTTGAGGCTCTGTCTTAAAAAAAAAAAAAAAAAAATCATGTCTAGAGGCTGGGCACAGTGGCTCATGTCTATAATCTGGCACTCTGGGAGACCGAGGCAGGTGGGTTGCTTGAGCTCAGGAGTTCCAGCTCAGCCTGAGCAGTAGTGAGACTCCCTCTCTCCCAAAATTAGTGTGGTGTCCTGGGCAGTGCTTGTCATCACAGCTACTTAGGGGACTGAAGCAAGAGGAACTCTTGAGCCCAGGAGTTTGAGGTTGCTACAACCTATGACCCTACTGCCAGCCCAGGGCAACTAAGTCAGACTGTCTCAAAAAAAAGAAAAAAAAATCATGCCTAGAAAAAACAGAAAAAAGAAAGTAATGAAATTACAAAAAGAAATTAATTGATTAGGCAACAAAGAAACAGAATTCAAAATCCACTTCTTTGAAAAATTCAGTGAAATAAATACCTGACAGGTATAATATACAAACATGATAAACCCAACTACAGCAAATAGGTATTAGAAAAGGAATGTAATGGTGAATACTAAGTTTAGATGCTCTAAGTTTATAAAACTAAAAATGTCTTTTAATTACCTGTATCTAGAAAGTGCTTTGGAAAACAAAACACAAATTTTCTGAGTTGCATCAGTAAGCAGATATTTTTTAAAAACCTACAATGACCAATCAAAACCTTTTCCAAGTATTATTTCCCCAAAAGGCTAAGAACATTCTTTCAAATGTAAGAGAAACAGATAATTCCAATGCTATGAAAACTGTTCCTCAACTTTGAAAATTAAGCAGTTGTCTAGTTAATTTTATAAATCTGGATAGTCCTGATACCAGAATCTGACAAAGGAGGCAAATAATGGTAAAATTGAATTTTCTAAATATATTAAAAATTAATTCTAAGCCTTGTTAAAGAAAAATATATTCTATACCAAGTAAGTTTGAGATGCACATCTTCTGTAGGAGATCAACAATGAGCACCCCCATATTGAAGAATGTGAGAGATTAACTCAGCACTTTGAAAATTATTTAGATACTAGACTTGTTTTTAAATCACACTTATTTAAATGCGTTAATGTATCTCTAGTGCCTGAGACACAGTAGGTCCCCAGTAAATGTCTCTTCTTTCTCCTTCTTTTTCACAAATTAATGGTGGATGTTATTGAACTTAGCCATGACCATTCAGGTCTGCCCTAGGTCTGGTATGATTCTGGAACTGACGAAAAATGTTGTCATTCTTGACAGTGTGAAAATAATGACACAGCTAGCAGAAAGGGAGAGGGAAGAAAATTTGGAGACCTGGAGGGAAAGGAGGAAGTTATAAGTTCTTTATTTTTCAAAATGAAGACACCTATCATACTGTTTATGTTTGTTGAACAAAAATGGACACACTGATGTGACATTTGAGAGACTCAGAATAGCAACCCCAAACTACGTAGAGGTTACAGGAGAACAACAGCAGAGGATGCTGTGACATTAGTCCTAATCACAGTCAATAGACGTTGCCCAGAGTTAAATCAAGAAAGAGATATGAGCACATATTTAAAGATATAAAAATAACCCTCAAAAAAACCCAAAAAACCAACAAATAATAAACAAGCTGGGCAAAGTGATATGGAACTGTAGTACCAGCTACTTTGGAGGGTAAGGATTACGTGAGCCTAAGAGTTCAGGGAAGCCTGAGCAACATATGGAGACTCTACTAAAGAAAAAGGAAGAAGGAAAGGGGGGGGGGGGGGAGAGGAGAGGAGAAAAAAGAAGGAAAGAAAAGAAAGAGAAAAAACAACAAACCAAATTGGTTAGTAATGGCCTTTGAAGAATACAAGTGGAGAGGGGGTGGAGGGCTCTTCTTATTTTAAATTGTTTTGTGCCACTGATTTTTTTTTTTTTTTTGAACCATATGCATGTTTTAGTATATTAAAACTTTTCTATTTTAGAGGTACATAATTGTCAAAGTTATTGAAAGCCAACGATTTAGGATGTAGGTAGTACAGATATAACATGGCTGTTTGAACTTGATCAAACTCAGTTTAAACTTGGCTCTATCAAAGGCTAGAAGATGCTGGCTTTAGAAAGGTCACTAAAACTCTATAAGCCTGTTTTTCTCCCCTGAAAATATGAGTGATAATGCCTAACACATAGATTACTTTGATCTTTGAAACTGCAAATCTCTATGGAACTCAGCATTCACACAGAGGGTGCCTGATATAAATTGTTGTTAGACCTAGTAGTTGTTATATAAACGATAAAATAATTATTGTCAAATGCATGTTATAGCCATTTTATTCCTTGAATCTTCTCTCGTGTCCAAGCATAAGTATGTGATATTTAAGTAGAAATTCCTCAAATGCTAATGGTCACAAAAGTTCCTCCAGCAGTTTTTAGAGGTTTCAGATTCTTTTTATTACCTGCTTCAAAGGACTCATGATGTAATGGAAGAATCCAGCATTCCTTTGCCTGCCACCACCTTGGGCAAGTCATTTAATCCAATTTAATTCACTCCATCTATAAAATGTCATTGCTGGAGCTTTACCCATCTGCAGGTTCTAAGGAATCAGATGCTCGTTGGAGACACTGTCACCTCTAGGGGCCATGGTTGTGAATAAGAGTATACTGTGGTCCACTGAATAAGGCCCAAGGGTAGGGCCCCACTCATCAATCAAGGTGTTACCTCTGATGTTTGGCCTTGGGACCAAGGGAATTTTTTTGACCTCTGAAATGGGGATTCATTTGTTTAAAAAAATTAATCATGAGGCACAAAAAGCCTGTTTAGCTCTGTCACCTGGGTTTACTTATTAAAAATATCAGGGTTCCTCTTATTAAATTCAATTCCACACTAAATGATACCCTTATAGGCCATACATCTGAGTCTAGCATATATAATTCTACCAACAAATTAAAGGTTATGCATAAAAATATGCTTCCTTTTCAATGACATTCAGTCCTTTTATTAAAAAGACCATCATTTAATCATTCTTTTTGGCTTTTTATTTTCAAGTCACTTAGATTTTTACTTGCAAAGAAATTATTTTTTAAGATACTATGTTGTAAAGCTTTGAAAAAGAAAGAGAACATGGGGGACAGAGTGAGGAATTTGAATTTGAATTACATCTTTACAAAGTTTTCACAAGTGTACTCACTTGTCAGATTGACACAGAGTTGTCATACAGCGAGCAGGTCAGCGGCAGGTCTGAAGTAAGCCTGCTGGAAACAAAGGTAAGTCTAATTCTATCTTTAAAAATAGCAAAATATAAAACAATCGAACATTACCAATTCAAACACAATGACAAAGTTAGTACATAATGGACATTTCCTCTTCTCTCCATTCCCAAACTTTCATTTTTCCCATTCATATTCATGGGACTGGCATTTAAGGGGTCATTTAAAAGACTGCAAACCATTTTGTCTATCCTGTTTGATCTCTTCCCTGATTGAGTGAAGCTACTGCATTCTTGAATTGGCCTTGCTTGTTGGACTTACACTCCAAAAAACACTTGAAACAGATTCCCTTGTTAGAAGTGTCCTGCTGATGAGTTCTGTTTTTTCCAAAGGCTACTAAGGACTGTGTTGCAATGCCAAGTCTCCACAATTATAAAGGGTTGCCCTCAATTACCTGACAAGTTCAAATAGCACATTTTGGTGTATAGTAATTTCAAACCAAAATCAACAATATTTAAAGAAAAGAACAGGCTGAATAAATTCTCTGATGTATAATGGTTGTTGATTATCAATGTGTTGTTGAAATATACAGAGGAAGACAATGAAAGTAGCAAACTGATTTAATGAAATAAACCCAGGCAGAGACATTACCAATGATAGAAGCTGTTTATTTAATGTCATATTATGTCAGCTTGGAAAGACAACTTTAGGTTTATACATATGTTTAATCCTGACTGTACCCCTCCAAGGATAAGCAATTTATGTAATCTCTCTTAGCCTGTTTTATCTTATATAAAATGAGGGTTCTGATACTAAGACTGCTTTAAAGATTAAATAATACCATTTTTATTTATTTATTTTATTTTAATTAATTAATTTATTTATTTAGAGAGAGAGTCTTAATTTATTGCCCTGGGCTACAGTGCCATGGTATCAGCCTAGCTCACAGCAACCTCTTACTACTGGGCTCAAGTGACCCTCCTGCCTCAGCCTCCTGAGTAACTGGGACTACAGACACCCACCACAATATCCACTTAATTTTTCATTTTTTTTTTTTTAAGTAGAGATGTAGTCTCACTCTTGCTCATGTTGATCTTAAAACTCCTGAGCTCAAGTGATCCTCCCACCTTGGCCTCCAAGAGTGCTAGGATTATAGGTGTGAGCCACAGTGCCAGGCTAGCAGTACAATTTTTAGAGTGGCTGGTATGTAGTAGAATTATGTGTCTCCATTCTGACCTTGAAAATGTTCCTGATAAGTGCAGGTCCTCCTCTTGTGCATTTGAGAGACTCCTGTGTTCTCACTCATACTAAATGTCCTTCAGGCTTCCTTTCCTAACCCAACTTTTTCTTCCACCCAATCTTTTCTGGTTTGTGAAGGACTAACAGAATACAGACAGTATTGGATTGTGAGCTGGTGGTAGTTGAAAAGGATGCCTTACTAGGGAGGTCTTAGTCTTAAGTATGCTTTTCTTGGAAGGCTCAGGCCCCTCTCTATAGCTGGATAGATGAAGAAAAGTATAATACATGATAGAGCTGATATTAAAGATGGTGGGCTGCTGATTCTATGAACCCTACTCAGAGGAGCACCAAGGAGCCAGGAAAGAGGAAATACCTGGCTTGGACTTTTCAGCTGCAGTGAAAGATAGTGGCAGTTTGTACCAGTGGCAGCTTCCTACCCATGAGTCCCCAGACCCTGTGATGGATGACAGGTGGGGCACTAATAGATGACCCACCTGCCTTCCCATCATTTATCCATCACTCTCCATTCCTATTACAACATCTACATTTATTGTACACTTTTGAAAATCCAACTTTCAAGCATGTTTTAGAAACACATTATGTACATAAATAAGGAGATTACATACATTAAAATACGGGCAGTATTGTATTTAACAATATTCTTTAATCTACTGAAATCATAAAAGGTTGATAAAGCGTGTTAACATTAACTTTATTACTTTACAACCATGGTTGTTTACAGTATCACACAAGAAGCATATGTAAATGAATAGTAGATGAGCTAATAATCCAAAATTCTGACCCCCACGATCACTTGCTACTACACATTTCTATATCAATTATTGTATTTCAAGGAAAAGGAAGAGTTTAAAGTGAAATCTTTCTCTCTGTTCTGGCGCCATCCTAACACCATCATTAAGGTGATACTTGAAGTTCAAGGCGTGACTAATTTCCTAGCAGTGTTCTCTTACTTTAGACAAGTAACTCAGTTTAGAAATTACTTTAAATGTAACCAAACAGGGACAATTGTTCTACTAGAACTGCAGCTAATCCATATCGATGAACACAAGGCAAAATAAAGGAGAAAAATAATATAAGAAATTGTATATAAATTATAAGGTTTAAAATTAGTTTATCATCTGCATCCTCTGTAATATGTTTAATAATATTTATTATCAGGTATATTATCTAATGCCTAGGGTCAAAAACAAAGTAGAATTTTTTGAAATGAGAAAGAAATTACACATTTAGGATGTTCTTCATTAAAATTTATTTGTTGGCAAATGTCCACTGTCTTCGAGTCATTATTTTTCTAAAGTCGTGTTTCCTTGCCTGGCCAGTAGTTAGGTTGTAGCAAATGATCACTCCTAGTACAGTTTTCCTTTAGGAATCTTGTAGACACCATTGTTCTGTCTCTCTTGGTTATGAAGTTTCCGTGTCTTGAAACATAATTTTTCTTTAAAATGAAAAGTAGCACAATGCTTAGGAAAATGGATACAAGGCCCAATATCACAGTTAGTCCCAGATATATGTGTCTGGAAGAAGAAAGAATCTGAGTCAATTATTACAGCTACCCACCTTGAAATACAATGTACAAGGAAGGTAATGATATCATTCTGATGGTTTTCTTTAAGAATGCAGATTTGGCGGCTATAAAAGGCCTTTCTGTGAACATAGGTAGACAATTGAAGGTACTTTACTAATATAAAGCAATTGCTTAGTGTACCATCATTTCCAGCTGCTAATTACATAATCACTTCCATCCTTTCTGTAAATTATTCCTGGGCCAGGTGACCATATCCCTATTTTCCCAGAACAGTTCCGATTTCTGCCAGTGTCAGCCCAGTGTAATTTTAATAGTATCACCTTTCACTCTCAAATGTCCAGGTTTGAATGGTAAATTATGTGCTTACTGTGTCCTCAGACCTTCCCCTAACTCACTCCTATGGAAAAACTGCATGAATCAATGCTAAGGAGAATGGGAGCTCTCAGTAAAGCAGAATGATTTAAGAGTACACCAGAGGCTTGAATCAGTTTCTTCCATGAGTTCTGTGCCCTGTCGGAAGATGCTAAAGAATGGAAGGATGGGTTAAATGTTTCATTTTAGTCACCTTGGAAATGGACTCGCAGTCTTGGCTAGAATAACATTGTCTCTACATTAAAATGAATATGGACTTATGAAAAAAAAGTGAATAAAGCCTAAATTATACTCACAAATCAGGTCCCTTTCCAAGACCAAAATAAATTTCACACACAACATCAAAGCCTATTAAACCAAACACACTTATTTGAGATGGTCTGTCCAATTAGCATCTAACTTAGATGGTCCAGCCCCAAGTTTATTTCTCTAGAAAATGTTCAGCTTGTAAGTCGTTTAAAAAAAAAAAAAAAATCCTTCTTCCTGCTAAACTATTGAACCATTGCTTTAAGCAATAAGGGACTAAATGTTTGGCGAATTGAGCTGAATGACACTCTGGTGAAAAAGCCGTGCCCCTCACCCTCGTACACACTCACCCACACAGAGGAAACCTTTTTCTTTTATGCATTTTAAGTACTCGAATAATTGAACATCAGTTTGGCCATAAAAGCCGGACAGATTTAGAGCCAAATCCAACTCTTGCCCAGGGGGATTATATCTGACGTCAATGGTACAGTTTGGCTCAGTTTGAAAAAGAATAGAATTAAACTCAAAATGTGACCTAAATTTAAATGCTTGTGAACTTCAGGGAATTACCCATTTATGTGCAAAATTCTACTCTCTTCTGGACCCTCTCATCATATTTTTTTTCTACTTCTTAAAATAACAGTCAAGGTTAGGAATGGGAAAAAATATCAAACATCTAGCCAAATAATCAAATGAAAATAGAATTATTTGGTGATACAGAGCACACTTTGATTAGATTATCCTCTACCTTACAAGCAGTGAAACTACCAGAGAAATTACGTCAGGGGCATTGGATAAACCTGGAACTTTATAGCAGTGAGAGGTGGGAATGTAATTGGTTTGGTACCTGAAAACATTCGAATCATATAATCTGCAGGATCCTCTGCTTCCACATCTCTTAAATCCCCATTTGAGGCATGAAGTGTCAATCAAAACTCCAAAATATACCGGAGCTGGGATTCCGGCTGTGAGAATACAAACAATTGCTATTGAAAACACATGGATGTCTTTTTGGTTACAAGTGATTATCCAGAAACACTTACTTTTAGTCTAATCAATACTTGGGAAATGAAAGGCTGAAATGACCAAAACCAATCTCTCTAACCCAGTTTTTCATCACATGCACCAGACTTACCCAATAACTGCCATTGTTAACCTTCAGAACTATGTTTCCATGAGTGCCCTTTTATCAATGACCACCCATTACAAAAGTTTCAAGCTTGGGTGTCAACTTGGATCCCTTTCTCTCTCCTCTCTTTGGTCATCATGACATTTAATCATTTAAACCCCAAATCATGTCAATTCTACCTCCCAGGTATAGCTTGGGGACATTCTCTTCTCTCCATGGCCCCTACTTTTGCCCTAATTTAAAGCAAGAGCCAATTCATAATTCTGTCACTTCCTTCCCTAACCTCTCCAATCTGTTTATCATACAGATGTGGGATCATCCAGTTAAGTAGATGATTTTCCCAGACTTCTGCTCCGGGGCAAGAGTAGCTAATTGGATCTTGTGCTCCATCTCCATTTCCTGCCTCCTCGTTTGGGACAACACTCATCATCTTACATTTCAGACTTCAATATTACTGGATTACTCTGAGTGCTTAAAATGTTCTCCCCTCTTCCCTGAATATCTTATACATGCATAGTTTTCCTTATTCCAAACCCTTCTGCCCTATCTCTTCTTAAAACGCATTCACTTTTTGAATCTTAGTTTGAATGTTTTCCTTCAAGATGGGCTATTTTACATGAATTCTTTTCATTCTATTCTGGTAGCACTTGTACTTTTTTCAAAACCTTTTATCCTCCTGTAAAGACTCGTTAGGTCTCCTTTCCTGCTATGTTGTAAGCTATACAGGGCAGGAAATGTGCCTTTCTTTCTCATGCTATAAACCCTAGTAGAGTGTTAATAAAAGTTTGCTGCAAATTTAATCTATCCTTAGGGAGAAAAGGTATTTCTCTTATATAAATTTTAACAAAAGTATTTTAAGTAGATTTCAGTATGTTCAGATCTCTATTTACATTTTATATATGTTTTAAATCGGTGATCCATTAACATCTATTATTTAGTCTACATAGGTCTGGGTTTTTATTTCTTAATTAGTAGCCAATATTTAAAAGCCAAAATGTTTCATGTAGAATTGCAGATGTCCTAATTCTTTTAAGAGGATTGTTATCTGGAAATCCCTGGTGATAGTTGGCTGGGGTTAAGTAGCAGCTGCCTCTGTCCCCCATTTCTATCCTCTACACACACTTGGAGTTTACTTTCCCAGGCTGTACAGATTTTTCTGCCTTTTTCATTCATCAACTGCCTGGACTTTTTTTTGCATTTGCGTTTTAACCATTTAAACAGAACCTCCACAGCGGACCACTTCCCTACATCGACCACCTCCTAATTTTCATAGACTGGGCATGCTCCACACATACATATCAGGCAGGGCTCTAGGCCTAGTTCCTTATGTTGACCACCTCCACATGTTGATCAGTTAGTTACAGTCCTTTGGATAATCAACTTACAGAGGTTCTACTGTATACACACATTTATATTTTTTCTTCTATTATAAAATTGCTTTCTTCTGAAAAAACATTTTATAAAAATCCTTATACTAAATACTCTCACCAAACTATTTTTAGAGTTAGCTGAGAATACTCATAATGCATCTAAATTTCAGAGATTATTCATTCATTCTTATAGCAAATGGGAAATATTTCAATAGATTTTGTATTCCAAAGTGTACCTATAATTACCTATGTAATAATTGATTTAATCCAGAAACATTAATGGTTGCTTTAAATTTGGGTAAAAGTATCATAATCTCAAAGTATCATATTATAGATTACTTGTTAGTTGCAAAAGGGTTTTTGCAATAGAAAAAACTGGTGGACACCACTTTCACCAAGACATCAAACTTAAAATTTCCAATGAAGGTACACACTATGTGCACCCTAATATGATTTACTGGCAGTACACAATCCCATCTGTGCAGCATTCTCACCCAAGCATTTTACCTGAACATACTCAATAGCAAACAAACAAATGAATCCAAATGGTGGGATAGCCTACAGAAAAACTGGCTTTGTCTTTTGAAAAAAGTAAATGTTGCTTAAAACTAAAAAACAAACAAAAACCCACCCCCCCATGAGAAATTGTTGGAAACAAAAAAAAAAAAAGATAATTAAATTTGTCATCCTTGATTGGACCAAAAGGAAAAAATGCTCTAGAAGATTTTGTTATTATGATGAAAGAAATTTGACTGTGGAATATATTTTAGGTAGAGTATTATACCCAGGTTAATTTTTTGGAGTGTGAGAATACTATTGTGCTTATGTAGGACAATGTACTTGCTTTTATAGGTGAATACAAGCTGAGGGCCTTAGAAGTGAAGTGTCAGGATGTCCACCATTTACTTTTAAAATATATGTGTGGGGTGAGAGAAGGAGAGCAAAGAGACTTTCTATTATATTTTTTTCTCAAAGCTTAGGACTTCTCTTTGCAGGAGGGATATTAGCCACTTGCCTGTTTTGTATGTAGTAAATTATAAAATGTTTTTCTAGTACCTCATATGCTTTTTGACTTTGCTTATGATATTTTTGCTAATTTCCAATATTATTTTTATCAATCATTTCTTTTAGTTGAAACCACTTTTGCTTTCTAGGTTACATATAGGGTGGCCATAAAGTTCAAGTGCAATTTAAAATAGTGTGCAATTTAAAACTGTACATGAACTTTATGGACATACTGTATATAGTTCCAAAGCTAATTAAATACAGAGATCAATATTAGCCAGGGATATGCTTCAAGTTCAATAATCTGACTTTTTTTCTTTTTGTAAGAGACAGTCTCACTTTGTCACCCTTGATAGAGTACTGTAGTGTCACAGCTCACAGCAACCTCCAGCTCTTGGGCTTAGGCGATTCTCTTGCCTCAGCCTCCCGAGCAGGTGGGACTATAGACACCCGCCACAACATCCGGATATTTTTTTTGTTGCAGTTTGGCCGGGGCTGGGTTCGAACCCACCACCCTCAGTATATGGGGCCAGCGCCATATCACTGAGCCTCAGGCACCACCAATGCCCAGCTATTTTTTACTGCAGTTGTCATTGTTGTTTTAGCTGGCTTGGGATGGGTTTGAACCCACCAGCCTCAGTATATATGGGTGGTGCCAGTCTAACACTTTTATAATCTCTATTTTCCTATTGTAGAATTAAAACCAGCCATGATGTCATAACCTCAGTTTTCACTTATTTTCCAATTTTTTTCAGAATTATATTGTATTTTAACATGTAGCCATTTTATATTAAGATTATGTAAACTAAATTTAATTTCAATTTCAAATTTTTAAACCTCTGAGTTTGTTTTTCTTCCTAGATAGTTTTTTTCTGTTGGTTAAACTACAGAAGATCATTTACAATGATTTTATTTTTTTCTTAGAATATCAACTCTTTAAGGACAAAAACTTATTCGCCTGTTTCATTGTTTTCTATGAGTTTCCACCAATATATATTAAAAGACGTGGTAGTCAGAAAATAATTCCAATTACATTTTTAAACATCCCTACTCAAATCCATTTGCTTGAATTATTTGAATGACTGTATCATTCTGCCTAATGACATAACTTAGTAATGAACATTGAGAGTAGCTCAACAGATTTCTTCCATTATAAAAAATGGAAAAAAATACATTTAGTATTCACCTTTTCTTACAAATAATTTTTGGTTCCCTCTGAGAGCTCTACCATAGAGTAATGGATTTTGTGAGAACATAGGAGTGATAGAAGAGACAAGATTGTTAAAAATAAATTGTGATTACTCTCATAAAATCTCTTTATTATATTCAGGACACCTCACAGACACTCAATACATACTTCTGGAACAAAGGAAGGTACGAGTCAAGGAAAAGAGAGAGGGAATAAAGAAATGAAGGAAGAAAATAAAAGACTATGGACTTAATTACCTGCATCATTTAGCTATGCATGGTAATCCTGTAAAAAATTTTTAAAAAGACTTCAAAATATATTTATAATGGCAACCATAAAATAAAGATGGCTACCATGAAATAGATTATACTTACCAAGAACTCTTATGGCTAAGGTATAGATACCCAGGGCAAAGGACTTCAGTTGTGGCTTAATGCACCTAAAATCAATACAAGCACTATTATAAATTATATAATTAATTAAAGCAAATCAAAATTTAAATGATAATCTGCTTAACACACATATCATGTCAGAATTCAACATCATTTATGGTGAACCTACCTAATGTACTAGCACAGGAAAAGGTAAATGTGTAAAAGCTATGTTCCATCACATGCAATGCTTCAAAGAGTGTATAGTTACTCTCTCTACAAGGTTAATCATTTGTACATGACCTATTCAAATGGTGGGAGGCAAAGTGAAATCACAAGTTTCATCAACAAAACAACAAAGACTCAGGAAAAAAATAAACCCTTAACATTTCAAAGAAATTATAAGAATTTGAAGCAACAACGAAGGATTAATAAACTATAACTAGTTTTTTGTGGCTTTGGTCTGAAAGCAGAGGACTCAATTGACCACAGGCTGATATAATCAAGCATGCTAAAAGTTATTGCTAAAGAGGGAGGACCTGCGCTTCTCAAAAAAGAACAAGAACACCTAAAGTAACAAGACCATCATTAATATGATGAACCTGAGGGTTTTAATAGTAATAAACATGATGGTATATAACAACTGTTGAGGGTTAGCCAAGGCAGTAAGTACTGTACTTCCTACATATTATATCATTTAGTTTTCCCTTTAAAAGAGGCAAAAGTCACAATGTTCCTCCCTCAAACTAAGGCAGTCCTTCTGACATCAAAATGAACCGCAGTTAATTTGAGAGACTGGTGGTAAAGAAGATGTTTTCTACAGTAAGTAAATAACCTAATTCTTCATTTGGCCTAGGTAACTATTTGGCACGGTATAAGGTGCTGAATAGCCACACTGGTCTGGAAACTCTAGGTCAGTGCTTTCACATTTTCTTAAACCCATGATCTCATCTGCAAATATAAATATCTCCCTCATTTCCTTCTTAAGTCATTTGGAGAATCGCAGATTTGTGGATAGCAAATTCTATTTTTATCTTTTCTAATTAATTTCCATAATACAATCTATTGGAAATAAAAAAGTACACAATACTTTTGATTTGTCCTATTCTAGAAAAAAATTAATATTCATCCTTGAACCTATGAATTAATTTGAAACTGCTCAATCCATCCTCATAAAAGATGGATTCCCAGGATTCTAGGATTTCCAGTAAATTATGACTTTTCATGTTGAATAATTTCATCAAAATTATATTCTGTTATATTTTTAAGTCAGTTGTACAATAGAGATACTTGCAAAGCTAATTCAATTAGGAAGAAAATATTATCATTGAGAATCCTGGTCATAAAACTATTTCAAAATTTTGATTCACATGTAATGTTTACAGAGATATCTGATAGGATAATCAAGAAAAAAATGCTAAAGCACAAATTATATTACAATACATGAAAAGCCTACAGGAAATTTGAATAAGGATATTAGCAAAAGAAGAAACAGGGTATATATAACACTTGTGACTATTAAAGAGCTTTTGATATCATTTTTAATTAGATGATGTTGGTTATCTAATCATTTTTTAGATCCCATTAATTACATTTGAAAGAGTGACATACTTAAAATTGTTATATTTTTAAATGAAAATATTTGCAATATAGTGGAAATTAATGCTTAGTCACTATTTAAACACTTATGATAAAAAGTTTTACAGATTGGCCAGGTTCTGTGGTTCACAACACTCTGGGAGACCAAAGCAGGAGGAGCCCTTGAGCTCAGGAGTTTGAGACCAGCCTGAGCAAGAGCAAGATTCCATCTCTACCAAAAATAGAAAAAATTAGCTGAGAGTCTTGGTGGGCATCTTTAGTCTACCTCAGGAGGCTGAGGCAGGAGGATCACTTGAACCCAGAAGTTTGAGGTTGCTGTGAGCTACGCTGATGCCAAGAAACTATCGTGAGCAACAGAGTGAGATCCTGTCTCAAAAAAAAAAAAGAGAAAGTTCTTACATATCAACTTGTAAATTTGTAAGGGTATACATAGTTTTAAAAACTCCTTTAGGGTTTTATAAGCAAAGATGTTCGTATTCATTGACATGATATTTATGGATTAAGATCCTTAATTGATTCAAAACCCATGGAGTTCCCCACAATTAATTCCGGTCATGGCATGAATATATAGGAAAAGTAATCATCTATATATCAAAACAATAAATGCAAAATACTATAGTATTAGATGAGCCTATAAAGTGCATTACAAATGGTCTCTCCTATAATTTGGTGAAACTATCTTTAGTCTAAAGTATCTTATCTTTGCTAGTTACCGCATATACTCGAGTATAAGCTGACCCGAGTATAAGCCGACCCTCTTAATTTTGCCCTAAAAACTGGGAAAACTTAGTGACTTGAGTATAAGCCGAGGTGGAAAATGCAGCAGCCACTGGTAAATTTCAAAAATAAAAATATATACCCAAAACAATTACAATAATTGAGGAATCAGTAGGTTAAA
>CAUYPK010034042.1:0-23501 GCA_963574355.1 Loris lydekkerianus
GAGCCGCATGCGGCTCCCGGCCAAAATGAATTTCAGCTCTTTGCCTCTTATCATTATTTTGTATACTGTGGCTCTTTGCCAAGTTTGGATTTTGTTATGCTGCTTCTGAGGAGGGACCTCTGAGGAGCGATCTCCGAGCGCGTTGTCGAACTTGTTCGCCACCCCTGTTATATATAGTGGATATGAGTGTTTTAAGACATTTTAACATTTTAATTTTCATGTTATTTTACTATAATGAAGTTCACACTAGAAAGATAGTTAAAGCAGATTAAAAAGGGTCTTTAATGCAAATAAAGGAGTTTGTCCTGGAGGTGATGAGACAATACTACAGGTTTTTAAAGCAGGGAAGCAAAATGTTTGAATGAATAGTTGGGAAGATAATATTTGAATATTTGGCACCAATATTCTCTTATGTAAGGAATTGTTTTTTTTGTTTTGCTTTTGTATAATTAAAGATTTTATTAAGTTATTTCCAAGTGGCAGATAATGTCTAGAATAGGCATCCTCAAACTTTTTAAACAGGGAGCCAATTCACTGTCCCTCAGACCCTTGGAGGGCCGGACTATAGTTTTAAAAAAAACAACAAAAAACTATGAACAAATTCCTATGCACACTGCACATATCTTATTTTGAAGTAAAAAACAAAACGGGAACAAATACAATTCACAACGCTTTATGTGGCCTGCGGGTCGCAGTTTGAGGACGCCTGGTCTAGAAGATATTGCCTGAAAAGAAAAAGAAACTTATCAAAGGCCATTAAACATGAAATGTCTGATTACAAATCAAAACTTTATTATATCTCAAACAAGAAGCAGTACAGTTAACTAAAGCATCACTACAGTTTTGCCATCTTAACAGTAGCTCATGTATTCCAGCAGTGAAGAAGCCTTCAGAGTGAGGGACAATCAACCACAGCTTGTAAAGAATTGAACTAAATCATTTTCCTTTCTTCCAAAGTCTGGAAGAAGCAGCAGTCAAGGTCTGGTGAATATGTGGATGACAGAGAGTTTCCAAGTTTCTGTAGTTTGAGCAGCTTTGTAAGTATGATAGTCAAGAATTGTCTTGCAAGAAGATTGGTCTGTCTCTAGTGACCAATCACCACTGCTTAACTGCAAGCATTCTCATCATTTCATGCGATTTGGTACAGCAAATATCCGTTGTAATCCGAGGACCAGGCTTCATAAAGCTGTAGTGGATAACACCAGCGCTGGACCACCACACAGACCCCATTAACTTTTCTTAATGAATATTTGGTCTTGGACCATGTTTGGGCACTTCATATTTGTCCAGCCATTGTGCTGAATGCTTGCAATTGTCAAAAATAATCCATTTCCATTATATGTAACAATATGGTGTAGAAATTGTCTTCCTTTATGTTGTGACAGCAAAGAAAGACAGGTTTCAACACAATTTTTCATCTTATGCTCATTTAATTCATCTACAACCAACTATTCACCTTATTTTCCTTGCTGATTTGTTTCAAGTAGTCCATTATTGTTGAAATAGTACCCTCTACCTTACTGCTGATTATGCATAGGCTGAGGTGGATTTGCTTTCATGCAGCTTTTGACTCATCATTACCCACCTTGCTCTCAGGTCACCCACGCAGCTCATTTTCAAGATTAAAATCACCTGATTAGAATCCCTCCAACCATTGTTCATTAGCTGCATTCTTCCCCAAAGCTGCATTGGTATTTTGAGCTGTCTGTGCTGTGCTGGTTCCATGACGGAACTCATACTCGAAAACACAAATTTTTGACTTATCCATGGTTTCACAAAAGTTGTTCTAAAAATTTTTTTTGAAAGATAAACACAAGGCAAAACATGCCTTTGAAAGAATGAGAGTGTACCTTCACACACACACAGACACACACACACACACCACCACCAAGAAGTGTCAAAGTGAAGTGTAAGAGATAGCAACTGTCAAACTTAGTATGTAAGGAAATAGGACATTTCACACTTAATAACCCAATAGAGTCACAACTGTTCTGGATTTGAAATAATGAAGATAGAAAAGGTGAGGTAGACTGTAGAGGAGAGGAGGAATGGTAAGAGTAGATTAGGAGAGGAAAAGATTGAAAGAGAGAGGTACTAATTGGAGACTATGACAGAAAGCCAAGGCCATATAAACAAAGGACTAATTAGAAGTTTCCATTGGTGGTTTGGCTGAAGTAATTTTAAGCACAGGGGGTAGCTAATGTTGCATTTTTAGTTGTTTACAATGCTGTGATGTAAACCTGATCTGTCACCCCATACCTTCAGTAAAGTCCAATAATCCATAGAGCTTGGTGTGGAGGTGTTTAAAGAATAAAGTGTTGGAGCCAACAAGGGAGGTTAGTGTGATTCAGACAGACCTGAGTCATTACTCCATTTTTCAATTTCTATGAGACCCTGGGAAAATTACTTAATGAACTGTAGTTTTCTGAGTTAACATTTAAAAATTGCTTAAAAACCTGTTAGCAATTAATATTTATTAACTGCTAACTGTGTGCTAGAGTATTCCAAGGGCTTTATAGGTATTTACTTCTTTAATCCTCATGCTAACCCTATGGAGTTATGAACTATTTTGTTTATAACCCCAAAATTCCTCTTGTGTGAAAACTGCAGGGCACTAAGGTTAAATAATTTGCTTGAGATCACACAACTTCAAAATAGAGGGAGCTGGGATTTAAAACAGGTAAACTAGTTTAAGCCACAACTTGAGCTTTACCCACCCATGTTCTATTCGTCTTAGAATCAGAGGCTGATTATAAGTGTGGGAGCACTAAACAAGATAACATGTGCTAACATCAAGTATCGTTAACTGACAGAGAGAGATACTCAGCAAATTTTACTTATAACTTTTTTTTGAATTATAAAACTTGCTCATAAAGTGATCAAAAGAGATTCTGTCAAAAGCCTTAAAGTTAGATACAATATTCCCTTTTTATTTTCCTGACCAAGCAATAAAAGAATTCCATGAAACAAAGAAATGAGGTTAGATACATCTTATTCTGTCCTAGAAAATTCTACTCTTTTTTGCGATTCCATTCTAAGATTTTATTTAAGCTGAAGACTAAGCTCATTTGTCTGTGGCCTGTTGCGTTTTAATTGGTACATTTATCAAAGTAGAATAACATACCTTATTTCATTTGTTCTCCATGGAAAAATCGACAAGAGAAAGATTCTTCACTTCATTTCTGTAAATGAGAAGAATGAGATCAGAGAAGTAAATACCTTGACCAAGACCACCTGTCTAATGAAGCAAGAAATCGTATTAAAAGTCAGGATACCTGGTTCTAGTCCAGGACTTAACTGTCAGGGCCAATGTGCTTTTTGTTCTTTTCTTTAAAAAAAAGTTTATCTTACATAATTAAATATGTAGAAAGATGGAGACAAAATATAATCCAACCCCCCCTTCCTTTTTTGCTATAGACAAAACTAACCAGGCACATTTTCTAAATACAATACATCCAAGTCAAATATTTCTGGATTGTTTTCATGTGGTTACATCAATGCCACTACCACCAAATATATATTAGGGTAAATAAGTAAGAAAGTCTACAATTATAAAAAACAGAATCTTAAAGCAGAATACACAAAAAAAGTGGAAGTGAAAAATCAAAGGCCTAAATCATTTATTAAATATTTACTTTAATGACAATAATCCTTCCCCTCTAACCTCTTATACTTCCGTTTGGCTCAAATCTGAAAATATTAACAGTCTTACTTAGGTGTAGTTAAAACCATGAACAATTCTCAAAAAAAAAAAAAAACACCTTTTCATGTCTGCAGCTTCACTTAACAGCTGACAAATAGGTTCTTTTAGGCCCTATTTTAATTGGTACCCGAACTCTCTGCCTTAAGGTGATTTGGCTTCCCCCTCTTACCACCTGGAATAGAAGATGCCCTTGAAGCTTACCATACTGTGGACATGTTTCTTGTATTTCTGTTTCAGCTTTCTGGACATTTTTCCTAGTTGATTGAGGCATTAATTATGAGATTTATAATAAATTAATTAATTCTGAAATCTTCATGCATCAAGATATTTCATGTCTACAATCTTCAAGTCTATTTAATTTTGTAAAATCCAGCCTATAAATTCTGTGACACAACAACTAACCAATCAATCATAATATGGGCCTTGTATATAAAATTATTTTCTTATAGCAGATAAGACACTATAGCAGAGACTGGTAGCTGAAGAATCGTCTTCGACTGACTCTCAACTTTAAATATTCATTTTATCCCAGTTACAAAATGACTGATGTAAGATAAGAAGAAAATGTAATTGTGACTTTTATTTCTTTGCCTTTTTCAAGCATTTTCACCTGGTAAATAACAATGTGCATATGAGGGTGCCATGGGCACTGACTTCCTCTGGGATCATCGCTGCTCTCCTCCTTCAGCTAGACCACCTGGCTCCGCTCAGGGCAGTCACTCAGTCCTGCTTCCCCTCCCTTTCTTTTGTCAGGCTGAATGGAAGCCTTTTTGGTTTTTCTTGCTGTGGAGTCATCTTTCATGATATCCGTTATCTATTCTGATAGGTTTATACCCTGTGTGCTCCCCTGACAAGAACTTGGTCTACAGTTCACAAGGCATCTATCCCCCAACCAACAGTTGGTATTGTGCAGAAATAGCAGCTAAGTTAGTGAGAAGTACGTTCTAGATGTGCTAAAAAGATGTGCACAACTGTACACACAGCAGTAAGCTAGATGCCAGGGAAAATGTAGACTCTTGAGTTGTGATTTTAATTCAACAAATTCACCACAGCCCAGGAAAAAGTAAACTGACTATTATTTTTTTTTAATTTGTATGAAAAGAAAATGTTTAGCTAATTGCATGAATCTACTTGATTAAAATCATGAATCAACTTAAAGAAATGGTATTAAGTTGTTAAAAATCATTAATAGAAAAGAGACACAATCACACACACATATGCACAAATATGTATGTACACATGTATATTCCTACACATATACGCATACATTATTTGTAAGAATCCTTCATTCTTTTTCCTTTGGTTTTAAAATTTTTTATAATTTTTTTAAATTTCAAATTAATATGAGTGTAAATGTTTAGGTTACGTTGTTCTCGCATCCAAGGTAAAGTTCAATTTGCAGTTGAGCCCCTCACCCGGGGGGGGGGGGTGCTGAACATCCTCACTTTGTGCACATTAGCTAAGATCCCACCAATATCCCACCCTCCTCTCTGTCCTCCCTCTTCTCCCCCTGCTCTCCCCCTTGCTAGACTATGTTTGTGTTTTATCATTTGTGTAGGCATGTAATTGCTTATATATTGTTTTCATATTAATATTAGTACATTGGATTTTTTTTTCCATTCTTGAGAAACTTTACTAAGAATTTTTCATTTTTTAATAATAGCTTACCCACCAACCCAGGAATGGATTAACTAGCTGTGGTATATGTATACCATGGAATACTATTCAGCCATTAAAAAAGATGGAGACTTTACATCTTCTGTATTAACCTGGATGGAGGTGGAACACATTCTTCTCAGTAAAGCATCACAAGAATGGAGAAGCAAGAATCCAATGTACTCAATTCTAATATGAAGACAGTAGATTATCTAAGATAATGTGGGGGGTAAAGAAATGAGGGATCAGGGAGAGGGGGAGAGGATGGTGGATCTGGGTATATGGCACATCTCTTGGGGGTGGGACACAATTATAAGAAGGACTGTATCTAAGAAATACAGTCAGTGCAACAATTCTTTGTACCCTCGATGAGTCCCAAACAATAAAATGTTTAATTTTTATTGTTATTAGACTTCTAATATTAAAAAATTACATTAAAGTAATAGAAACCTAATCATTTCCTTTCTCTAATTTTAGGCCCAACAACAAAAATTAAACTTGGATATATCTTACCTTTTAAATGTTCAGAATAGTACACCTTATTTTAATACTGAAGTAGAAGCAGGTGACTATTCCAAAATAGACCCTCTAATGCTGTTTACATATTTTTTAATTAACAAACGATGTCATAAAAATAAATAGAATGGGTTGCCAAGCAATTCTGGCCCATCAAGTAGAAACCCGTGTGAGTGAATTAGATAATTCAATGAAACTTGCAGTGAGTCTTCTGGGTGAAATGTATTTATTTTTCTCAAGTCCATTTTATATTCTGTACTTACTGACATTCGTAATACATGAGTTCCCCATGCAACAATAATTTAATGATACCTTATTCTTTGCCTGAAAAGCATAAGGAATATTATCAGGCAGTATTACAATGAGCTAAAACAATTACCTTCTAAAATGATTTTAATGCAAGGAAAATATAAGAGTCAATATTTTAACAGTGAGATTTATTAAGAGAACAATTCAAAATAGTAAACTAGGCTTCTTACACGCTGCATTGCTTCCTATTGAGATTCATTCAATTAATATTTTGAAAATTTTTACTTAACACTGTACAATTTTAAAATGTCATATCCCAGCAGATTTTTATGTAAAGAAACTAATAATATCTTATAGGCCATTTGGTTGTAGCTGTCACATATGCACATTCAAATTCAAGCATACTCTGCAAATGCTATTGCTAAAAGTAACAGACTTCTCAAATAGTTTCAAAAATTGTTCTCACGTCCATAATTCAAAAAAGGTGATGAAAAAGTTAAAATAATATGAATCCCAGACCTTTTGATAAATTCTGATTCTCAAAGTATTAATATACGGTTTGCTAACATGTTGCACATTATGTTCCTGGAAGCAGGTAAGTGGATGTTGTAAGTCATATACTTTTTCCTCCCTCCCGACCAAGGACAAATGTAGGCTCTGTCTTTAAATTCTGCACTCAAGGAGTCATGGGCTCATGAACTGGCATTAGGTACATTATTTTATTTAAGAAATAAAAGAAAGTTAAAGCATGCATTTTTTATTCAACCACTTTTATCTTTTCTCCTTCAGTCGAGTTAGTATCTTTTGTTTCTTATTGTCATTTTGAAATTTACTATTACTTTGTTAGAAAAATTTCAAGAAACCACTAAAATAACTTTTTAAAAACAAGATCAAAACACTCCAAGAAGATCTAGAAAAGAGAAGAAAAGAAATTCTAGAAAATCCCCTGTGGACGGGCCTACATTGTTTTTCACCCTACCTTCTTCCCCTGCTACCCTTATTTACCCTTCACCTTTGGACCCTGTATCCCAAAAAAAAGGTTAGAGGCAGTTAAATCAGGTAGAGGTCCAATATCACCGGCTCATTAACCAAGAATCTAACTATTATTCTTCACCGCCCTCCATAGCACCAATGACAGGTAAGATTCCCAAAGTGGGGACAACCTAAGGCAGGATATGGAAAGGCTGCACGGTGGATTACATTCATAGTACCCAAAGACAGGTAAGACCACTCTGCATTCAGTCAACCTAAGACAGGACCAAACCATTGATGTTTGTATCCCCATGACGGGTAAGACTGAAACTGCAAGAGCAGGCAACCTAAGACAGGGGCTGTTTTTCTGCCATACAAAAAACAAAAGAGGGAATTGTTGGGCCCTGCCATGTGCCTGAGGCCTAGTGCAACTTCCCGAGCCTGACTAGAAGTAGATCCATCGAGCTACTTCCACATAGCAACGACTCAGCAAGGCCCAGCCTGAAACTGCCTCTACCTAGATACAGCCAATGTGGTACCATACCACTGGCCCGACCCTGTCACACACCTCTTCCCCCGCCTTCTTTCCCCGCCCCTTCTCCACAATAAAAAAATTTAAAAAATTAAATTAAATTTAAAAAAAAAGAAAATATGTCAAATGGTCTATAAAATCAGTGTATGGTGCCCCATGATTGCATTAATGTACATAGCTATTATTTAATAATAAATAAATTATTAAAAAAAAGAAAGAGATAATAGACAGACCCTGTATACCCTCTAACTAATTCCCTCAGTGGCGACATCTGCATAACCATAGTACAACGTCACAACCTAGAAACTGACCTTGATATAAACTGGACCTTGTTCAGACTTCATCAGTTTTATATGGGTTTGCTCCGTGTGTGTGTGTGTGTGTGTGTGTGTGTGTGTGTGTGTGTGTGTTTAGTTCCGTGCTATTTTATCCCACGGGTAGATTCATGTGACATTCAAGATATAGAGCAGCCCATCCTGTGCTCTCTCACAGCCTCCACCACCTGCTCCTTTCCCCAGCCCTGAGCCCTGGCAACCAGGGATGGGTTCCTCACCTCTATAAACGTCTCACCTCCAGAAGGCTGTATGAGTGGAAGGTGCAATCTGTGACTTTCCGAGACAGAGCATAATTCTCTGGAGAGTCAGCGGGGTGTGGCCTGCATCCCTGATGTGTTCCTTTCTGTGGCTGAGTAGTATTTCAAGCTATAGATGTCCCAAAGTTTGTGTAACCTCTCACCCACGGAAAAACATTTGTTTCTTGTTTGGGGTTCATATAAATAGATCTTCTATGAACTTTTCCATACAGGCTCCCATGTAAGCACCAAGTTTTTTAATTTCCGGAACAAATAACTGATAATGCAGTTTCTGGGTCATTGGGTACCGGCATGTTTAGTTTTGTTAAAAAACAAAAACTGCTGTTTTCTTTCCCAGAGGAGCTGTGCCATTTCTACCAGCAGTTTCTCTACATTCTCACCAGCTTGGGGTGTTATCACTATTTTTTGTTTTAGGTATATGATAGCTCACTGTGGTTTGAGTTTGCATTTTCCTAATGGCTAAAGATGTTGAATACCTTTTCACGAGCTTATCTGCCATCTGTGTAGCCTCTTTAGTGTGATATCTGTCCAATTCCTTGGGCCATTTTCTAATTGGACTTCTTGGATTTTTTTACCACTGAGCTTTAAAAGTTCTTTTTATGTGTTCTAAATACTAATCCTTGGTTGAATGTGTGATTCGCAAATACGTCCTCCTGGTGTGGAGGTTTCCCCTTCATCTCTTAACAGAATCTTTCACAGAGCAAGCATGTTCAGTTTTGAAGGGGTCTGATGCATCCATTTTCAGCTGCAACCTTTTACGGCTGTGCCTTTGGTGTGAAGTCAGGAAGCGAACTCCTCATCTGCCCTCAGCCCAGATGTGTTCTCTTAACTGCTTTTTTTCTAGAAGTTTAGAGGTTTCACATTTTAAGTCTGTGACCATTCCGGGTTATTTTTTGTATGACGCGTGAGGTTTAGGTTGAGGTTTGGGGCTTTGCCCGTGGATGTCCAGTTGCTCCAACACCATTTGTGGAAAGGCTCCCCTTTTCCCTTCCCAGTGCCCCCTGCACCTTCGCCATAAAATGAGGTGGCCAGAGCTGTGTGATTCTATTCTGGATCTTCTGCTCCGTCCCATTGCCCTGTGTCTATCTGTGCCCTAAGACCATATAGTTCTGATTACTGTAACTATACAGTAGCCCTTAACATTGTAAGCTCATTCATTTTCAAGAAAGCAAAATAATTTGAATTAAATTTTTATTTAACTTCTCTCACATCATTTGACAAACCCATGGAAGTTCAGGCTCAAGTTAGAATCCAGACAGTAGCAATGGTGGTCCTGGCCCAGCCACTGTTGGAGAGAGAATAAAGGGAAGGGCCAATCCTTGGGCGGGGGAGGGAACAGAAAAAGTTCAGCAGGAGTAGGGCAGTCAGTATAGGAGGTGGACACCTGGAACACTGGGCAGAAAGTTCCAGTAGAGGCCATGGCCAGGGACACAGAGTATAGCAGGTGGATGTTGTCAGTGCCACAATGTTACTTGGGGCTACACCTGACTCTGCAGCTCAGGCATCTTTCCTGGCTGTAGGAGCTCACTCAGCCTCAGTTAATGAACAGATAGGGAGTTGGGAATAAAACCCTGGGTTGTCAACTGGTTGGACCTCACCTCCCCGTTTCCTAGCAAGGGGGACCTCCAGTTGCCCCCCTGGTGACTAGCTACGTTAAGCCAATATCACCCCAGTTCCGATGGAACCAAGCTGGGCCAGCAAGTCAGAGGCACAGGCGTCCCTGACTTTCACTTGGTTCACCTCCATCTACTCTCGCCTTGGTGCCAGCGTTGCCTTCACTGCACAAGTCCAGATTCTTGCACACCAGCTGCTCCTCCGACCATCAGGCTCTCACGCGGCAAAATGACCCTTCTCGGCCGACAGCAACTGTTATCTCTGGCTATGTGGATAGCTGAGAAGGGGGCAATGACTTTGAATGCTGTTTTAGTATTATGTCGTAAAAGTGGAAGGGAGGGAAGGAATAGGGAAAAAAGAAAGCTCATACCAGTAATGAGTCTCCTAAACTCAGTACAACACAGGCAGGGATGGGCCACCTTAGAAAGGCCAGGAGAGAATCTTCTGCTCTGATCAACACTCAGAGGACCAGAGGGAAAGAACCAAATGAAACGGCACGGTTGAGTACTGGAAGTGTTTCACTCGAGACCTCGCCTTAAAGAAGAGGAGCAGCTGTGGAACTGGACCATCTTCTCTAGGTCTCCAAGGATGGACTCCTCTTAGCAGGTAAGCCACTGCTCGGTTTCCAAACACCCACCCTTGACCTTTGCTTTCTATGGTGTCTGAAGGTGGGGGTTGTGGAGGGGAGTACTCACAGTTGGGGCTTCCTGGGGACAGAGCTCACCCACCAGGCCACTCTGCCAGGGATCTACCTTCAGTATTCAGTGAGGACACACCTGGTGGGCTACTGCGGCCTGACGTGGGAAGCTCATGCAGGAAGAGGGCTCCCAAACCAGCAGGCTCCAATCCGGATTTTACACTCAGGAAGTTTTGGCAGAACCATTGCTGACTCCGGCACCCAGATGTCTGAAATCATTCAGCCTGGGAAATCAGGCAGAGACATTACAAGCTTCCAAAGATCATCAACTTGAAACCAGACACCCAAAGCTGTGGCAGGCCTTCAGCAAATGATCATACACAGCAAAGCACTAAAGCCTGCCACATAGTGCCCAGGAGACTATAATGTGATTATAGCAGCTTCAGACACTAACGGAAGTGGGGTCGGACCACCCTACATCCACTTAAGCTGCTGGAAGTAGGGACAGGAGGCTCCCAGTCTCAGAAAGATTGGTGCCTCCTACACAGAGCTGGAGTTAAGGCCTGGCCCTTGGTGGCTGCTCTTTGTCAGTGGTGTCATCCTGGGTCCTCAGGCCAGTAGGATCAGCCACAGTAACCTACACTGGCCAGGAGAGGGCCTCAGAGGGCTGAGGGATCCAGCAGGTGGCCCCGGCTGGTTTGGGAGACCTGTCATTTGAGGCCTGGAGCTAGAAGCACCCCAGTTCTGAAGGCAGCTGCTCCCAGGAGTCTGGTGAGGTGAAGCAGCCTCATAGACAGAGGCCTGCAGGGCACCAGCTCCTGAAACTTCAGCTTTTGGGGCAATAGTTCTTCCTCCGTTCCCTGATGAGCCACCAGGCAGCACAGATTCAAGTCCCAGAGAGTGGTCTGTTATGTTCCAAGGCCAACAGGCCACCAAGGGATGCTGAGGAAGTCCTGGCCCTGAAGATTCAACATGGCAGAGGCTGAGAAGGGCGTTTGATCATGGAGAGAGGTCAGAACACCCGACTGCTTAGGGGTATGTTCCAGGAAGGGGCTCTAGGGGCTGGGCAAGGCTGTGACAGGGGCTGGAAGGAGGTTCTCCAGGGAAGGATATTAGAGAGGTGGAAGGGATATGTCCTGCTGCCTGAAGCAGACCAAGTGGACCCTGGCCGAGGACCTGGCTCAGCCATCACCAAATCAGGAGCCAGCAGAGTTGACCCTCAGTTGTGTGTTCCCCAGGACCACTACCGGGACCCCAGGAGCCTGGTGACCTTCTAGAAGAAGCCATGCTGCAGAGAAGCACAAACTCTTCCCCAGCACTCTCTACTGGCACTGTCCAGAGACTGTGGAAAGTTACTTAACTGATACTCAACCTCCCTGAGCCTCCGTCTTCCTTTCTGTAGGATGGGGGTGTTAGTAACAGTACCAACCCCATGGGATTGTTGTAGGAACTGAATGCGATCGTGTAAGTGACACTAAGTGCAGGGCACAAGGGCCCGATATCAGCTGGGACTCCTCCTAGCATGACAGTTGTCACTCAACATGCAGAGGAGGCAGGTCACTTTTGGCTAGGCCTGGGGTTTGATTTGAAGGCTGGGCTCTGCCTGGAGTCAGCACCCCACTCACAGAACCCCAGGTACCACTCTTACACTGCACCTTACCCTGTACTCCTGAAATGTAGCCTTTCCCCTAGAATTAGCCAGTGAGGCCCGGGTTACCACTTACTCAATAGCTTTTGTGAAGGCCCACTGCAGGCAGACATTGTTCTGGGTGCCAAGGATACTGCTGGGGACAGAATGATGCTGGTTTGAGGGGCTAAGGGATGGAGTGCTACCTCCTCATTGGAGGCTCCTCTGGACTCCTGCAACCCTCCAGATGGCCCACCCAGGAAGCCGCATGGCCTGTGTGGTCAGAGGGACCTGGGATGCAGTTAGCAGTCTCTCATAGTATCAGATGTTACTTATTAGGAGCCACTGAGATGCCCCAGACAGCAAGGAGGCTGGGCAGAAAGAGATCCTGGACACTCAGAAACCCCATCCAGGGCCTCCCTCCCACCCCATGCAGGACATTGTTGGTCCCGATGCTTTCTCTCCTTTTCCACCCTGCTCTGCATCCCTGCCACCCACCACTATGGCCTGCATCAACTGGCCCCAGGGCCCTGACCTCCCAGGGGTCTCTGCCAAGAGGGAGCCAGCACAGGCCCAGAGAGCAGGGGAGAGAGGGCCATGCATGGTACGGACCCCATCTCCCCTGCCCACTGGCTGTGGTTGTGCTGTACCCCACCGCCCTGGGGGAGCAGCCTCTCTCACAGTGCCGCACCCTATGTTCTGGAAACTGCACCCTCATCTGCCCCTTGCAGGCTTGAGGTGTCAAAGCTCTGGCAGTGCCTCACCCCCCTTGCTGGTTTCTCTTAATTCTGTCTACACCTTTGTCTTTGTCAGAGTCCCTGCAGCACCACCACCCACTTTCTCCTGCCCTGACCCTGGCTGGCAGGGAGGGTATCCAGGGAAAGCCTCCAGGAGGCGGGGAGCTGTTCCCAGGCAGGAGCTCCAGCACCTTAGCTTCCCTGTGGACTAACAGTGCGCTGTTGGGAGGGCCAGGGCACAGTGACAGGCTAGACCCAGCAAAACCTCAGCCCAGGTGAGATGGCACCACTAGGAAGCCCACATGTAAGAGACACTGGAGGTGAACAGACAAGAAGGGCCACTTCCCACCTTCTCTGTGGAGAATCCTCAGGCAGTGGATTGGACCTCAGGACACATGTTCCCCCACCACAGCGACCCCAGATCCGTCCGTCTCTGAACACCCTGGACACGAGGAGACACTCTCTTCACGTTCCCCAGGCAGAGTCAAGCCCAGTCCCGCCCCTCTGCCCCAGCTGAAACAAGGCCTGGCCCTTCCCCGCCACGCCCAGCCCACCTGGCCCACCCACTACCTGTACCCAGCCCTCCCTCCACTAGTCCCCCAGCAACTGCGGCCAGAAATGCTGTCCATGGGGACGAAGGGGCCTGGTCTCCACAGGCGGCTCCTTTGCCAGAAAGGGAGGCGCTGGGGGCACCCTCCCAAGGAGTGGCTGTTTGATGGGGTTGTTGGGGAAGCCCGAGGGTCCCAGGCGCTGTGGGTGGGTCCCTGGGGGCCTCTGCAGGCCTAGAGGACCTGGGAGTTGGATGGGCCGCTGGCCAGAGATCTTGACCTTGTGCGTGGGGATGGCAGGAATCCCCAGCACTTCCGGCGCCCAGCCCCGGGATTCCCCTAGCGGGACTCCGGGAAGAAAAAACCAAGTGGTGCAGCCTTGTGGTCTCTGACCACGCAGAGGCTTCTGCCGCCAGCAAACCAGGCAGGCGCATTAAGAGATATATTTTTTTAATTTGATACTAAAAACAAAGAATTCAAGTAACTACTGTGGATAATAAGAGTTGGATGGAGGGTCCGGGGCTGGCTTCCCACAGCCATTTATTCGCGGCCTAGATGACAGAAGCAGGGGCCGCTTAGGGTTTTAAAATTCATGGTCGTCACTGATCCGGGCATCTGCCTATGGCGATGAAAGTCTCCTAGAAGCAGCGCGGGACTGAATGCAGGGAAGAAAGCCTGGAGGGCTGCAGGGGCCGCGGCGAATGGCCGGTCCCGAGGGCAACGGCTGCTCAGCCCCAGGCGACAGACGCCGGGACAGCGCCAGACGTGAGGGTCTGAGCTAAGGGCGCCGCCAGCGGAACGGCGAGGAGGCGCGCGCCAGGCCGCGGGGTGGGCGGGGTGGAGACCCGGGCTGGGGGGCAGGGAGGGCTCCTGAGAGGCGGCCGCGTTCACGGCGCGCTGCACCGGGACCCCCGCGCGCACGACCCTTGCCCAAGGCTGCTAGGGTCCCCTGAGCTCTGGCCGCACAGTGGAAGGTGTCGGGCGTTGCGCGTAGGGAAACCCAGGCCACCTCGGGAAGGAGGCGGTGTCCCGCGGACTTGGACGGATTGAGGTCCCGCGCCGCGCGCCTCCCGGGGCAGGAACTTGGCCCCTTGGCCGGCCGCTGACGGCCTCTGTCGCCCCCTGTCAGCGCGGAGGAGTCCCCGCAGGGACCAGCCCGGAGGCCGCTGGGGCTGGGGGCGCCGCTGGGGCTCAGGCTTTGCCCCGCGCAGCAGGGAGAATGAGGATTCCTTGGAGGATCCTGGCATAGGCCTAGAGGGAGGGCGGGACCCTCCTCCACCTTTGTCTCTCCCCTTATCCCCGGCACCTGGGAAGGACGCAGGAAGGGAGGGGGCAATTTCAGTGTGCCGAGCGCGCTCCTGGGACTGCGCGCTAACGCAGCAAAACCCTTCAACGTGACCGTTAACAACAGAAAACAGGGACCGGGTGTTCACTGAGCCGGGCAAGGACCCTCGCCTCATTCTGTCCTCCCCAAAATGAAGGCAGCACTGGGGCCTCCGCGGTTGGCAGTAGAATTAACTGATTGAACGTGTAGGTCCTGCGGAACCCGGCACAGAGACTGCGCTCCACCCTCCTCATCTTCCTCATTCAGTCCCTCAGGAATGCATTCAGCCTCAAGCTCAGAAGACCCAAGTGATGTTGTTTTTCTCCCATACCAGGGAGTTCGGAGGCTGCCTGCCGGCCCGGGAGCCCAGCGCAGGGATGGCGTCAGGGCAGCAGCCTCGCTTTCCACCCCGGTCCTCACTGGCCCCTTGGCTGTCTCCCCCTGGTCCTGCTCGCCAGCTGCAGACCCCACGTCGAGCTCCAGATTGGGAGAAGAGGCAAGCGGGGGGGTGGGGGGGGGGTCCTGCTAGCAAGGGCTTCGTGTCTGTTCTGGAAGGGAAACTGTCCCCAGCACCCTCTGGGGCCAGAAATGTGTGGAGAGGTGCTTCCTAGCTGCAGGGGAGGCTGGACAGTGCGTATCTCATCTCCTCGCAGTCAGGGTGCTGTCGGTACAAAGGGGACATGGTTAGACCGCCTGCAGGATCTGCCAGGGTACTGTCAGGGGATACAGGGCTTCCACCTGAAGACGGAGAAATCAACGCAGTGAGGTTGAAGCTCTGAACACGGATCACGTAGAGAGTGGGTAACTACTGGTCTCCTGATTTTAAGCATTAATTAGTTTTTTGTAAATCAATCCTATGAAATTGATGGTTGATGCCTTTTTATGGCATTGCTATTTGAAGTACTGATGTTAACTTATGAAGCGTATTTATAATAGCTGCGTTAAAATTCTTATCACATAATCCCAACATCCTGCTTATCTAAGCATTGGCATCTAATGATTGTTCTCACTCAGGTGCTTTTCCTGGTTCTTGGTGAATTTGTATTGCGTCCTGGTCATCCGGTTGTTATGTTTGGAGACTTGATTCCAGCTAAATCTCTCGTGTTCGCTGGCTGTCACCCTGCTCAGGTTTAGGTAGAGGTACTGGCTTACTTCGTGAGCTTCCCTTCAGCTGACAGTTTAATTTCTGGGCCTCTGCTGTGTTGCTAGGATGTGCTTCATTCCAGGGTTCCCACTCCATCCCTGGTGGTGGTGTCAGCAGGGGCAGGAGGCACTTCCCTGGGCCACCTACTACCATTAGGTGACCTTCTGAGCAAGTGGCAGACGCCATTGGGCCTGGCTCTCCTCATGCCACTAGGTGGAGGGCAGGGAGACCTGTGGCTTTGCTGCTGCTGCTGCTGCTGCTGGCAAATGGGATTGTCTCCTGGAGCCTGGGTAGGTGGCCTTGGCCAGGCTGCTGTCACTTCTGCCCACAGAGAAGACTGCCCACTGAGGTATGAGTGGTGGACTGGCCTCGCAGACCCTGATGTGTGTGTCCTACCAGAGTAGCCACATCCTTAACAATCTCCTGCTCATCAGGCCTAATTAAGAAAATAATCATTGTATGTTAGACCAGCATGCTCAAAGTTCCCACAGATTCTATTGTGACAGGAGTCAGCACTGAAATAGCTCTGGGACAATAGAAGGTATACTGCCGTCCTTCCCATGTACAAGCTGTTTCAGATCTTCTTTTCTGGTGATGGTGTGGTGGCCCCCCCTGATTAGTGTCAGCTCAAAATCTGTACCCAGTCACCCTCCAGTGTCGGCACACTTCCTTTTCCCAAATGGACAGTTCCTCTGAAAGCAGCCGTAGATCCCTCTGGGGGAGGAATATAGAATATTTATGGCATATATTAGTGACATTATAAAATCCTTCCTCAAAGGGACCTGGCTTCTCCTTTAGTCGGTGCACTCTGGGTCTGAGAACCCAGGTATGAAAAGTGATTTAGATATGGAAAGTGAGTGAGGGGCGGTGATGTTTTCACTGCAGCCTCTGATATCAGCCTCTGTTCACCAGTGCTCGATTCTTTTGTGTGTGTCCTCAAGCAGTGCCTTAGGTGGCTGCTAATTTTTTGACCCCAAAGAATACAATGGTCCGTTAGCCATCCCCCTAGATTAGGCATCCTCAAACTGCGACCTGCTGGCCACATGATGCAGTGTGAATTGTATTTGTTCCCATTTTGTTTTTTACTTCAAAATAAGATATGTGCAGTGTGCATAAGAATTTGTTCATAGTTTTATTGTTTTTTTTTTTTTAAACTATAGTCCAGCCCTCCAACGGTCTGAGGGATAGTGAATTGGCCCCCTGTTTAAAAAGTTTGAGGACGCCTGCCCTAGATACTCAAGGGTAAAGGAACTTTGGTTGCTTTTCTGGGTTTTCTGCCTACACTGTCTCTCATAGTTGAACATCTCTAACCCTGCAATTTCAGAATCCCAGCATCGCCTCTGACACTAGCGAGGGTAGTTCCCATGGCCTAATCTTGTACTGTGAGTACTGACCTCAGAGGGCACGGTACTGAGTGGCCAAAAGGTGTAGGCACCCCCCTGCCCACTGGTGCATTTCTTGTTCCTTTGGTGAAGAGAGTGCCCTCTGTGCCCTCTCCAGGAACATATCAAGTGGTAGAGACACTGATCTTACAAGGCAAGTCCCTTCTCACATTCCTGCACCCAAGCCTTCTAAGCTCTTACTCAGTACCCAGACGGCAAGAGTAGCATCTTCACCGTACTCACATCACACCCACGCTCACAGAGCTATCTCAGCAGCACATCTGGGGGATTCTCAAGTGTCCTTGCCAGGAAGTTAAATCCTGAGACATAGGAGAGTTCTCCCAAATTATCAAACTCAATTCTGTATCTTCAAAATTCATTCATACTCATCTAGCTTGTTGACTTGTACCAGCCAAGGCTTACAGTTATTTTCATGACGTGCTGTATTTTCCTAGACAAGGAACTTTATTTTCCCACCTGGGCTATACTGGGATCTGACCTTGGTTATGGGTTTTGAAGAAGTAAAAGAGATGGGGGCAGTTGTCAAGGAGAACGGGTGCCATATTAGAAGACGTAATCTCAAGCGAAGGTTGTGTGCAGTTCCAGGCACTGGCAGCTCTGGAGAAAGTGTGAGGGATGCCTCTCTGTGCCCAGAGGGTTCTGGGGGCCGGCTTGGACTCGTTCATCCAGATGTCTCCATCCCAGGTCACAGGACTCCCCATTTCCCTATCAAGGCTCTGACTTAAGTGTAAAAAACCTATTCAGGGTTTCCCTCTGTAATTCTGCTATAGATTTGGGGGATGTCAACATAAGAGGCTCAGTTACATTTGAATTTCAGATAAAAACAAATAACATATCACTTAAGCAACTCTGCCCTGTGTGATATTTAGAACATACTTATATCGAAAGATTACTCATTGCTTATCTGAGATTCAGATTTAACTTGGCTACCGGCATGTCTCTGGAAACCCCGCTTTGGCACCCTTACAGTTAAAGTCTGGGTCTGATTTTTAGCACAGTCTGTGCTGAGGTGGAAGGAGGGGAGGGTGTCTGTAAACAGTGCCCCTAGGCCTCTGCCTGTCACAGAATGCCTGAGGAGCCAGGCCTGGGCCTGTTGTTCATTTCGTAGGTGTGTGTTGGGTTTTTCTTATAGTTTTTAAATAATTTTGAATACCTGAAAATTCTAACCAAACTCTGAATTCATTTACAGAGATCATTTTAAAACCAGTTAGCTGGCCCAGCCTCCTGAGGGTAGGATTTGAGCCAGTTGTGACAGTTAACTTGGGATGGCTGCAGAAGAAAAAGAAAGGTACAGAGGCACAGTGTGATGGGTCACATCTACCTGGGACTGGAGGTGCCTGTGGGAAACGAGCAGACCCACCAGCTAGGTGAGGAAGACGGTGTGGAAGATGGGGATGCATGCTGACTGGGTTTGAGGTTCAGGTGGGACAGGAGTAGGAAACTGGGGATTTAACATGGGGGCAGGAGTTGGCCGAGTGGGCAAAGTCACACAGTAGGAGAGATGAGATCAGGTTCAAACCCAGGCCTGAGAACCTCTGAGCCTGGACTTCCGGTGTGCCCCGGGGTGAGGGTGCAACAGGGGTAAGGATGAGGGTTGGTGGGTCGGGCCTTGGGCTCTGGGTGTGCTGAGGCAGGGTAAGATGCTGCCGGAACCTGCTCCTGCCCCAGCTGGCTTCCAGCTGGTGCTGACCACTGAGCCCTGTGCCGGGGTCAGACTGCCCTAAACAAACAGGGCCACAGCAGTGAGAGTGAGAGAGCTTACGACAGATCTTGCTGCACGGAGGTCATGAGCTACAATGCCAACATTCTGGAACATTTGTACAAGAGTTTCAAGTGAAGAGTGAAATGCAACTCACACTGTTGAAACTGAAATTAGGTCATTTCTGTGAACTATGGGAGTGAAGGAGAGATGAAAAGGATTGTTCCCTGAAACGCCTGATTTAGCCGTTGTTATTTGGGAGCAGGGGGACGCCCACCACCTGACGGCCGGCAGCACACACCTCAGGGCCAGCCCACCGCATTCCACTGTGTGCCCAGGCAGAGGGCAGCTTGGAGTTGTGACTCTAGGTCTGCTCCATACAGCTCTGCAGCCCCACTCAGCTCTGCTGCCTCAGGCTGTGCGGTGCCCAAGAAGCTCATTGTGGTGGCTGCCTGCCCCAGGGCACACCGGAAGTCCAGGCTCAGAGGCTCTCAGGCCTGGGTTTAAACCTGATCTCATCTCTCCAACTGTGTGACCTTGCTCAAGTGCCTTGGTTTCCTTATCTGCACAACCCAATTGATACTGGGTATGTCAGGCACCTACCCAATTGATACTGTACAGATCACACATACAGACGTGCTTGCTGGGCACACAGTAGGCACACAGTAGGCCTTCTACAAGGACCAGTTCCCCTCACGCTGTCCTCTTCCATAACCACACACCAGGACTTCCAGACGTGGAGCTCCTGAGAGGGCAGCAGTGAACTTTATTGCCTGAACTCTTTCCTTTGGTTTGAACCATTTCTACCTAATTCCTGAATCCTTGATGGATAAAGTTTCTAATTAAGTTAATTTAAATTAAAAGAACTGCTCATTGGTTCATGGTTCACATGAGCTGAAGCTTCCAGAACCCTCAAACCCTCAATGTTCTTATGGCTTTGGATTCAAGGGCTTTATTTTTCCAATTCTTTCCTTCTTCTTGGCGGCCTCGCTGGTTAATTAAAGCTCCTTTCAAGCACTTATCAAAATGTAATTCCTTATGTGTTCAGATGAGAGGAAAATGTTTTGCCAAAGTAGGTAACAAGTGGGGCAGGAGCATTTGAAATGAAGCCGAGCTTTGAGTGGAGGGCACTGTTTCTTTCTACTCTTCCCAGTGAGAAAGCAAAGGGTAACCTCAGACTCACTCAAGAATGAGGAAGAGCTGAGCTGGGGCGACTGTCTCAAACACAGGAAGGGCCGATGAATGCTACAGACCTCAGAGCAAGCAGGGCTTCCTGTGAGGACAACTCATCAGCCCTGGGTCCCTGACCTTCCCGTCAGGTCACCTCCAGTGACCCTGCTCCCCAGGGAAGTGCTATGAGCTTGGTCTGCCTGGTGGGCAAGGGCAGAGCTCTGTGTGGAAAATGCCCATCAGTCAAAGTTGAAATCAAGGGCAACATCAAAAATGAAATTTTGATTATTGAACAGCTATTCAACAAGTATTTACTGAGGGCCCATGATACACCAAGCAGTGGAACATCAGGGTGCTCATCACTTGCCCATCTCCCCAGCACTCAGAGCAGGAGAACAACACAGGCATGATGGATAAAACACCTCTGTACAGACGTGAGGGAGCGGTGGGGAAGCAGGAATGGGCTCTGCTGGACAGGCAGCCGGTGCTTTTCTGACCAAAGGACTGTTGAGCAGAGATCCGAACAGTTAGTAGGACTTGGAAAGGTGAGAGGAGATCATCATTCAGAAAAGGACTGGAGCCCGAGAGCAAGGAAGGCCCAGTAGGGTGGGGAGACCAGAAAAAACAGACCAGTGCCATTCCCAGAGGTTCTGCAACCCCCACCGCCACCCCCACCACCATTACCAGAACAGCTCAGGGGCCACATGTGTTCTCAGCTCCTGGGGACAGTCACGTGAGCTTGTGTGCTGAAGAACTGGAGGGGCAGGGGCAGGTGCCAACTCCTTCAAGGCCTAGAGCACAATTCACAACCCAACTGTGGATCCCTGCCCCCAGCTGAGAAACTGCAAAGCCAGAACACTTCCAAAAATGGGTTTTTTACTCAATTTTCCAAATTCATAAAAGAAGAAACATATATTCAGTATCTGATGAAAACATATTTTCTTGTAATTTACAAATAGTTTACAGGACTTGGCTGAGATTCGGGGCTGAGATTTCCATGGATTCAGCTTCCTGGATTTTCATCTAAAAATCCAGATGCTCTGGTTAGCCTAATGCCAAACCAGCCCAGAGGACAGACAGGGAGGGCTGAGAGGACAGGTTTTAACCACTGTCTAGAGGCCCTGCAGGCAAGGGCAGTGGGGCCCCGAAGGCCTTCTCAGCACTAACTGTGGACTCCGTCACTGCACAGGAAAGTGGCACTTTCAGAGTCTGTGAGGTCCATCTCCATGAGCAGAAACGAGGCTAACCCCAAGGCCACCCCTCCATGTCTGCCCTGTCATCCCTGGAAATGGGGGCCCCCAGATAGTGAAATTAAAAGGTACCTCCCTGAGCCCCCTCTTCCATGGTGGGCTTCCTGCTGGCGTGGCCAAGGGAACAATCCTTTCCTCCCTCTCTTGCCTGCTCCTAAATCCCAGCCAAAGTAGGGTCTCCAGACAGGCAGCATTAAGACCAAGTAGTAGGGAGGAGCCCCCTGCTGCCCACTCACCACCCAGACCTTCCTCGAGTTCTGCTACAGCTGAGAGCGGCCCAGGGCTGCAGAGATGAGCTGCCTCTGACTCACTGTGAGACCTTGGGTAAACACCACCCCTCTCTGGGCATCCTCAACTGTAAAAGACAGGATTGAACCACATGGTCCTGCAAAAGAGAAAGCCAGCCTCAGACAAATGAACAGATAAGGGGGGGTGGCAGAGCCTGGCAAAGAGTTAGGGAGCCACAGGGCACCACCAACAGGCGTCCTGGGGGTGCCTGGGAAGCTGGGGAGGGCTCTGCTGCCATTTGACTCTGTATATGAAAATTGCAGATGGATACACCCCTCCCCACAAAGTACCTATAGATTACAGAGGGGAAGGAAGTGACTCGCCCATGGAGAAGGATGGAAGATGGTGTCTTCATCCAGAGACCAGCACCAGCAGTGATGAGGCCAGTGGAATCCACAGGCCCTGACAGCAGGTAGGAAGGAAACCCGCCTCCCTTCTGGGAGATTCCTGCTGGAGATGCAGAACCCTGGAAATAGCAGACAAAGCCAAATCCAGGGGCATTCCACAGAATCAGTGCCTGTAATACTTAAATAGCACAGAATTGTGAAAGTCAAAGGCGAAGGAATTGACCCTCTTTGAAGGAGGCATATCTATTGCCAGTAAAGAATACTAGTGAGAAAACTGGCAACATTTGGAAGGGTTCTGATGATTAGAGAATAGCAATGTGTCGTTCACCAATTTTTGATGGTTCAATTGCAGTTTTGTTTTATTTTGTTTGTGTTGTTTTTTTTCTAGATAGAATCTCACTCTGTGCCCAAGCTAGAGTGCTGTGGCATCATAGCTCACAGCAACCTCAGACTCTTGGGTTCAAGCGATCCTCCAGTCTCAGCCTCCCGAGTAGCTGGGACTACAGCACCCACCTCAAAGCCTGGCTAATTTTTCTATATTTCATAGAGATGGACTCTCACTCTTGCTCAGGCACACCTCATATTCCTGAGCTCAAGGGATCCTCCCTCCTCAGCCTACCAGAGTGCTGGGATGACAGGTATGAGCCACTGCACCCAGCCTCAATTGCAGTTTTATAAAGGGTTGTCCTTGTTTGAATAAAATATACACTGAAGCATCCTGTCAGCAACTCATCACAAATGGCTGGGGGAAGAGGAGCTTTGTATCATACCTGCAACTTTCCATAACTTTAAAATTGTTTCAACTTTATTTATAAATATAAATTGTTTCAACTTTATTTATTGAGTGATTGATTGATTGATTGGAAACAGGAATCTCATTTGTCACTCAGGGTGGAGCACAGTAGCACAATCATAGCTCACTGTAGCCTCCAACTCTTCGGCTCAAGTGTCCCTCCTGTTTCAGCCTCCCAAGCAGCTAAGACTATAGGCACGTGCCACCATAATCTAGCTAATTTTTTTTTTTTTTTTTTTTTTTTGGTAGAGATGGTCTCAAACTCCTGGGCTCAAATATTTCTCTCTTCTTAGCCTCCCCTGCTGCTGGAATTTTAATGTTTTTAATTTTAGAATTTTCTCTTAAAAACTGTGTACATACTTTGATTCAGGGATTCCAATTTTAGAATTTTATTCTACAGATATATTGGCATATGTACATACAATGATATATATGTCTGTACAATGATATTTATAGACCATCATAAATATATATGTGTGTGAATGACATTAAGAATTACCTACTGATATATTTATGAAAGAATCACTTACATGGAAGGATGTTTGGAGAATACTTAGAGACCTAAAAATAGACCTGCCTTTCGATCCTATAATTCCTCTTCTAGGTTTATACCCAGAAGACCAAAAGTCACAATATAACAAAGACATCTGTACCAGAATGTTTATCGCAGGCCAATTCATAATTGCTAAGTCATGGAAGA
>CAUYPK010034045.1:0-19225 GCA_963574355.1 Loris lydekkerianus
AGATGGAGACTTTACCTCTTTTATGTTTACATGGATGGAGCTGGAACATATTCTTAGTAAAGTATCTCAAGAATGGAAGAAAAAGTATCCAATGTACTCAGCTCTACTATGAAACTAATTTCATATGAAACTAATTTCATATGAAAGCTCTAACCCAGTTATAACCTAAGAATATGGGGAAAGGGGAGAGGGAGGGGAGGGAAGGTGGAGGATGGGTGGAGGGAGGATGATTGGTGGGATTACACCTGTGGTGCATCTTACAAGAGTACATGTGAAACTTAGTAAATGTAGAATATAAATGTTTTAATGCAATAACTAAGAAAATGCCAGGAAGGCTATGTTAACCAGTGTGATGAAAATGTGTCAAACTGTTTATAAAACCAGTGTTTGGTGCTCCATGATCGCATTAACGTGCACAGCTATGATTTAATTTAAAAAAATGTTTATTCTTATATTTAACAGAGAGAAACAGATAAAAACAGCAGAAAGGAGCAGAGAAAAATGAGTGTGTGTCATACCTAATTCCCTCTTTCTTAATCATTTTCTAAAGCAGTGGTTCTCAACCTTCCTAATGCCACAACCTTTTCATACAGTTCCTCATGTTGTGGTGACCCCCAAACCATAGAAGTATTTTCGTTGCTACTTCATGACTGTAATTTTGCTACTGTTATGAATCGTAATGTAAATATCTGATATGCAGGATGTATTTTCATTGTTGCAATGGGGTCACAACCACAGGTTGATAACTGCTGCTCTAGTGAAATATCAGAGCCAACTCTGGAATCTGGCTTAGGCTATCAGTGAATGTAATGCTGCCACAGCTGCATGAGAAAGCAGAAGTGGGCCTTAGTTCTTCCTGTAACTGGCCCACCGCAGGGACAAGTGGCAGAGGAAGAGCCAACAGGAAAAGTGCTTTCCTTTCCCCAGAAACCAAATTTTCTTTTCTTTGCCTGTGGTCTTGTCTCCAGCTGCAGGGTATACTCAGTCCATTAACTGAGTGAATAGAAATGCATGGTGTTGTATGTAAATCATACTTCAATAAAGCTGATTTAAAAAGTTAGATCTAAGAATAAAATCTGGTTAATTCAATTACTTTTAAGATATCAGAAAGATCATTTAAAACCTGTATTTGAAAGGTATGTCTTTAAAGCTGATCTTGAGAAGACCTGTAGGTATGGTTTATATCTAATTAAGGAGAATTGAATCTGAAAACAATCTAATGCATAGAAAGCCTAAATAACCTTTCAGAAGATTATACTAGTAAGAAGGCTACCAACGTGGAACAAAATGGTCTTAGAGGCAGTCAGAAAGCAGGCTAAAAAAGCTACTTATCTGCAATTGTTTGTGGGAAGGAAGGACATCTTAGAGGACTGAGTAAAGAGTACAGAAGGCAAAAGTAAGTCACAAATTGAACAATAGTCACTGGAGCCATTCCTAGGAGCAGAAACAAGCCATGATCAAGTTGCTGTAGTGGGCTTTCACACTGAAGGCCTCAGGTTCTTGCTGGTGGTTGTCTGGAAGTGTCCCTTAGTTCTTTGCCAACATGGCAGCCTGCTTCATCATAGTGTGTAATGGGAGAAGATGATCAAGCTGACTAGCAAGAAGGAAGTGACAGTCTTTGCAAACTAATCATGACATTTCTATTGTATTCTATCAGTTGGAAGCCAGTTACTAAGTTTAGCCTACCTGGAAACAATGGGATTCCACAAGGGGATAAAAACATGGAAGTGGGGATCATCAAAGGCCATTTCAGAAGTATGCTATCCCAAGCAGTCAGGAAGATTCTCTGTCTAGAGACACATTTCTGGCAGTAGTTGCTTCTCTACTCCATAGTTCCAGTTCTTACTGGGATCCAGGACCATTATTTCACCCCCACACACCGCACCCTCAGGGCATGGCTGGGAATCTTTCCCTGTAATTGGTAGTTTCTAGCTGCTTCAACACTTTCTGGTTCTTTCCCTTAATCTTCCCCACTTTTTTTTTTTTTTTTTTTGGTAGGTGGTTTATGCATTGAAGACTCATTCTAAACCAACCTGAGCTTACTTCTATTTTCTCCTGGGATCCTGACTCATAAAAATAGATTTTGTAATGAAAAAAAAAAAATTAATGTGGTCAACTTTGCCAATTTAAAATTTTTTGCTTTTCTTTTTTTTTGTCATTCTTTGAAAGCTTCCCCTTTCTTTTAGATAGCAAGAAGTATTACCTTCCCCCCTCTCTCTAGTCAGTTTGTGGTTTTACTTACAGTACATTTAAATCTTTGATCTATTGGAAATACTTAAGCAGTGAAATTATTTTTTCTGATGAGTACCCATTTATTACAAAACTATTTATTTAATAATATTTATTTTCTCCATTGAGAAATGTCTCTCATATACATAATAAACTTATGTATATATTTATTTCAATTTCAAATGCTATCTATATCATTTAATCTATATTATACCATACATTAAAATAGAAATATTTTCAGTTTACTTGATGAAGCTGATACAATGTCAAATCCCCAAACAAAATTATCTAAACAAACCAAGACACTGATTTCACTTCTGAATAAATTTGTAAAATATCTACATGAAATGTTTGCAAGTTGAAACTAGAAAAGTGAATTTGAGAACAGTGAGGATAAAGTAGGGCTTATTCTGGGGATGCAAAAATGACACAGTATCTTTAGTAGCTGATGGTTTTATTTCATAATTTAAAGCGCAAGAGATTAATAAAATCTCCTGGAGTTAATTTAAAAAATTAAGTAGGCTGAATATAAAATAAACATGTAAATATCAATATGATGCCTTTATATACCCAATAATGGATATGTATATAAAAAACTACCACAAAGAAGCCAAAAGACCAGTAAGATACTAGGAAAACAATCACATCTCATAAATGAAATACTGCTAATACACCAACAGATCTTATACATAAGATAAGAAAATGTCTAACAATTTGTTAGAAAAATAAAGAGAAGCTACAAATTTACAGATAAATGCACATGGTGCAAATATATGAGAGCTGCTCAATTTCCAAAGTAGTTAGGCAAATTTTAATGAAAGCAAAATGACATAACAATTTTACCCTTCAGATTAGCCATGATTTAAAAGGACAATGAGGCTCAGTGCCTGTAGCTCAGTGAGTAGGGCGCCATCCACATACACTAAGGCTGGCGATTGGAGCCCAGCCCAAGCCTGCTAAACAACAATAACAACTGCAACCAAAAAAAAAAAAAAAAAAAGGCCAGGCACTGTGGCAGATGCCTGTAGTTCCAGGTACTTGGGAGGCTGAGGCAAGAGAATCACTTAAGCCCAAGAGTTTGAGCTATGATGCCACTGCACTCTAATGAGGGTGACATAGTGAGACTCTGTCTCAAACAACAACAGCAACAACAACAACAACAACAAAAAAAGGGACAGTGATATTCAGTGCTAAACATAGGAAATAGAGACACTCTCATGTATTGCTGACAGCAAAATGAATCTTTTTGGGAAATAATTTCATAAAAATTGATTAAATGCTTTGAGATAGCAGAACTACTTGGGGAAATCTCTCCTATGAAAATAACAGTACATATATATGTATGTATGTATGTATGTATAACATATATACAATATGTGTATATATATATTTTTTATATATATATATATATGTACAGGATGCCCATGGCATTGCTTTTAGTAGTAAATAATGGAAACAAACTAAATATGTGAATGTTCAGTATAGTAGATTGGGTGGATGAATTATGGTATATCTACAAATATGGAGTATTATGCAGTTATTTAAAAGAGTAAGATGCATTTATATTCATTGACCTGCAGGGAAGTTCTTCCTGTAGTGTGAAGCAAAGAAGACAAGTTGCAAAAAAATGTGTAGGATAGGATGACATTTTGGTAAAAGCATATGGGCAACAATAACACACACAAATATATAGATGTATATATATACATATACATATATATACATATACATACATACATACATACATACATATATACATATACATACATACATACATACATACATATATACATATACATACACGTATATTTGTCTCTGTGTGTATGTGTACATGGGAAAGGTTGGTGAAAATACATAATAGGCTATTAACATTTCCTCTCTGTTTGAATATCCTTTCCATTGTATGTTCCCAACACAAAGCAGTAATAAACATTTGAGACGATGGTTATACACTAATTACCCTGATGTAATCACTAAACAGCATATATATTACAACATCATTATGTACATATTATGTGCCAATTAAGTTTTTAAAACAATTTTTTAAAAGAAATTATCATTGTGAAGGTGTTGAGGGGCCGCGAGGCCCTGCCCTCATAAATAGATGAATGTATTCCTCACGAGAGTGGGTTGTTATAAAAGGTAGTTTGGCCCTATCGCGCTTTCACAGTCTGTCCTCTCTTGTGCTTCCGTCTCTGCCATGGGATGCCAGAGCAGAAAAGCCCTGTTAGGAGGCCTGCACCTTGATGTGTATTTCCTGGTCTCCAAAACAAAATTGTTCATTTTCCTTGTAAATTACCCAGTTCAGTCTGTGGTGTTCCATTATAGAGTTATTGTTTATATATATAATGTATTTAATATAATACAGTGTTACTGTTTTTTCCCTTCTACTCTGCTATAATTCTCTGGTTACAGAAAGCTGCGTATGTTATTTTAACAGTTAATAAAGTAATCACAACATATTAAAATAACTTGCAGTAAATGTTCATTAACATATCTCGCTTTTTATGAATCAAAGGCAGTGTTTTAATAATTCTAAAGAGTTGATTTGTTTTTTTTATGTGTGGATTTCAGAAACACTGAGTACTTGTTAATGGCAACATTAATCAGAAATTTGGTTGAAATAGTGGAAAAATATTTGCAGTATTATAAAGAAGATTGTAGATATTGCTGTACTATTCACATACCTCTTTCCCTGCTACTGGTGCCTCTGACTATGACAAACACCTGTCTAGAAGTGCTTCCTTGAAGGGACCTGACAGGTCTTTGGGATTTGAATACACACACATACAAATATAACATATGAGTATATACATACATAAATCCAGAACCATCTTGCCTTGTTCCATTTCCTTATTTTATGATAAATATTTCTTTTTCCTCTGCTTAAGTCTTGGTTTGGCTTAAACTTTCTTCAGGCTTCAGATTTTGAGTCTGCTTAACTCTAATTCAGTACGATCACTTCCTTTTCATCTCCCCAGCTCAGAGAATCTATGAATAGTTTTATAAATTACATATATATATTTAACTGTGGGTCCATTTAAAGAGGATTGTTCCTTTTCAATTGTTTTGGTAATATTTAAAATCTTAGCTTCCTTAATTGGATGCTACTGGTTTTAACCTTATATTTATGGTATATATCCCTAGCAATATAAGTGTATATGAAAAGTCATAATTGTGCCTTGCTCTTTGGCTATGGGAAACCATCAAGACCTTAGTTGAGGTTTTCATTAAGATCTATAAACAAAGGTCTTCATTAGGACTAATAAACAACAAAAATATTATTGAAGCACTGGCTTTTGGGGGTTCTTCACATTTCTAGTTCTCTAGAATTGATCTATTTTACCTTTTTTTAATTTGATACTCTAATTTTGAAAATTCTACATTGTTGTAGTAGACTGTTTATCGTAGCACAATTCATAATCACCAAAATATGGAAACAACCTAAATGCCCAGCAACCCAGGAATGGGTTAACAAGCTGTGGTATGTGTACACCATGGAATACTATTCAGCCATTAAAATAGATGGAGACTTTACATCTTTTGTATTAATCTGGATTGAGTTGGAATACATTCTTTGTAGTTAAGCATTGCAAGAATAGAGAAGCAAGAATCCAGTGTACTCAATTCTAATTTAAAGGCAGTCGGTGAGAGGTTGTCGAATGAGGGAGTGGGAATGGGGAGGCTGAAGGGGGATAGTAGGGTCACATGTATGGCACACCTCTTGTGGGAAGAACACAATCTTAAGAGGGACTTTACCTAACACAAGCAATGGGTGTAACCTAATTCTTTGTACCCTCAATGAATCCCAAACAATAAAAAAATTAAAAAAAGAAAATTCTACATTGTTAATTACTTGTAAACTCATAAAATTATGCTGTTAATATTATCATTATTGCTAAGGTCCAACCCCTGAAACTATGATGAATGTAAGCTTGAACATCTCCCCCGCAGTGTTGGGGAAATTGTTTTTTCCACTTATGGAGAGACAGCAGACCTGAGGAACATATGCCACCACAATTCTAAACATATTTATTCACATTTCAATACATATTTATTGAGTGTTTATTAGGTGCCAGACATTGTTTCAGGTGTTAAGATACTGTTGTAAATTAAAAGCATAAAATCTCTGTTTTATGGAACTTACATTTGTGTAGGGAGAGGCACACAATAAGCAAAATGCATAAGTGAAATAGACTGTTTTACATTTTTAAGAAATACAGTGAAAAATAATATGTGGATGAGGATATCAGGACTTAGGATATGGTGGAAATTGCAAAGATAGTGGCCATGGGAATCTGAATGGGAAGATTGCATTTGAACAAATACTCAACTAACAAGAGAAGTTGATCCATGTATTATCTATAGAGAGTGTTCCAGGCACAGGAAACAGTCAATGCAAAGGTTAGTTCAGGAAGACAGGAAGGATCATGTAAGGATCAACAGGCCATTATGAGGACTTTGCTGGAAAGATGAGAAACTTGTAATTTTAGCAGAGGAAAGACAGGATTGATCTGCCATTCAAAGCAGATCACTCAAATTTCTATGTTGAGAATAAATGGAAGATGGTCAAAGACAGCAGCAGGGAGCAGGCTCAATTAAAAGGCTCTTGCAATAACCCACCCGAGAAGAGGTGGTATGGGTGGTTGTTAATAGCAGAGATGATGAGAAATGATTGAATTATTTTTACATCTTTAGGGCTAAATTTAAAGATAAGATAAATCTGGAGATTCAGAAGATTTTTTGTTCTCAGGATTTATTGATGGATTGAATGTGTTACATGAAAGAGAGGAATCAAAGACAACCACAGGAATTTTGGCCTGAGAACTGATAGAAAATACTTGGCATTATCTATGAAGGGGAAACTGGTAGACACATTTCAGGGGAAGATCAGAGTTCAGTTTTGGACATTTCAAGTTTGAGACATGAATTAAATGGAGATGTAAAGTAAGTAGTCAGATAAGCCTGCGGTAGAGAAAAGATGTTTGAGATGGAGGATGAAAGATGTGTTTGAGGGTTGAGGAGGGAGGAAAAATTTTACAATAAATTGTGTAGAATGAAAGCAATACAAACATATGGACTAATTGTGAGTCAGCAGGGAAGGTATATTTAGACTAGTGATTGTGCATTTTTTGAGACAGCTTCATTAAAAAATTTCCTCAAGCATACGTATGGGTGGGAAATAGGTTGGATTTTACCAGGAGTAGATTTTGCCAAGTAAAAAAAAAAAAAAAAAAAAAAAGAAAACAGAATAAATGATACATGGTTAGTAATGATTACTATAATTGATCATAGAATTAAGCTTGATAAGAATGAATGAATGACTGAGAGGTAGAAAAAAATGATTCTGGGCCCCTACAATCTTGAGAGATTACTGGGTTTCTGGCTACAGGGGTAGTAAGCTGGAAAGAAAGAAAGTTGAGCTGTTAGTATGTAAGGGGTACACTTATTTGTGTTGAGTCCTACTGTGTGATGAAGAAGAGCTTCTTACATGAGATAGAGGATAAGATTATTGACAGTGAGTAGGTCAAGAAACTGAGAGACCAAGAAATTAAAGACTGTGTACTTGGATATTGAATTCACTGAGTTATCCTAGGAGTGTGTTGAAATGAGAGACGCTGAGGACCAGATGAGGAAGAACAGTTGAAGGATGGATAGCTGATGACCACAACACAATGGGGTGACAGGTGGTGAAGGTGATAAGAAGATATGCCAGCTTGGCTGATTTTAAGAAGGCCAGAAGAAGAATAAACTAAAAACTGGAATTAAGACTAAAAGATACTCTTAATCTGCTTCAAGGGTCAGTGGCTTGATGGATATAGAAAAGACAGCAGCTACCAAGTGAGAGGGCCATAAGGGAAGCAGTACCATGCTTCACTCAGCAAGCAAGCAACATGTCTCACTCAGAAAGAATGGTGAGGAGATTGAGGATCCAGCAGATGTTTTTGTTCCAGAGGGAAGATAGAAATGCTTTTACAACTTGGTGAAGGTGGCAGATCTGAACTCTCAGCCAAATGTTAAACAAATCAAGAAAAATCTTGAAATATGGATAATACTCCTTAAAAGAAAACATACCTGCATAGACCCAACTCACAGAAAGTAGATTATTTACTTCATTATTTCTTGACTTTTCTACCTTTGAATCACAGAGAGAACCACAGTTGTTCCTTGCAGAACAAGTATGATTCTAGTCCAAATAGATAGCCAGCTCATCCCTACAGAGTATGTATTCCACACCGTCAATTCCACATGATTAGAATCTTCAGGTGTATTTGCAAATGTGCCTAGACACAGTTCCTATGTTCCAAGGACAGTGGAGCAATCATGAAAGGTGGGGAAAAGTAAGAGATGATGTCACAAAATGGGGAAAGAGTTTGAGAGGTGATGGATGACCTGGGAATGTTGAGAAAAGGATCATGCTGAGACTAACCCTGAGGTCTCGAGGTTCACAGAGAAATGAGCCTGTTAGTGTTGGAGAGAAGGCAAGATTTGCTGTCTTGCCAATGTTTTATAGCTCCCACTTGACCTCTGCCACAGCAGTTGCCTCTGAGCACTCTGTGATCCTGCGGTCTTCCTGGCTCTTGTTTGTGAAGTCCTAATTTCTGGTAGTAAGCAGGTCTTTCTCTGAGTGCAGTCTCTGTCTTGACTCCTCATGATAGAACTTTATAGGTGCACAAAACAAACAAACAAAAAAGGACAGATAGAGAGTGAGATAATTAAAATTAAATAATTTTTAGGGTTTAATACCAGGGTGGTTGTATGATGACTCCAAGGGTGAATAGTAAGTGTCTTATGCCTAGAATAATTCCCAGTCACAGTTCCCGCTGCTTATGGCTGAGTTCCCCATGGTTTTGTGAAACCCACTGGCTCTGATGCCATGTTGCAATGCACACCATCATCTTTTGTCATATCTAACACCCAGTGGCAATTTATTAAGCTCCCTACATAGCAGCAATTTCTTCTGTCTGTTCTCCAGGATTATTCTAGAAGACTCCCTTTGCTCAACATACAAGCTTTAACACTTTATAAGGCTCTCTAGTCTCTATCTTTTGAAGAAAGGCAACCCATTCTGGGATACCCACCAAACTCTTCTCAATGGTGTTAGGCTCTCCTGTGCTACATTTTGTCAAACTCTATTTCAGTTTTGGTGATATCTGATAAAAATTTTTGTATGTTCTCAAGAAGAAATTGGTCATTATTTAAACAAATATACTGAAAATATTCCATTTTTTCCAGAACCTTTAAAGTATTAACTTTGTTTTCAAGACTCAAATTTTGTCTGCCGTACAAGGTAAGCACAATGTTAATATTTATTTACTCTCTACATTAAATCCATCTGTTCCAGCACAATTTATTGAGAAGCCATTCTCCACATTAAATTGCCCTGGTTCTCTTGTTGATAATTGAATATACAGAGGGTATCAAAATTACAAAAAGTGTACCAAAAAAGCATATGCATTTTAAGAAAAGAAAAAAACTGTATTAAAATTGCAATACTCTATATATACAGATAACAAAGGGTGAATACAGGTCACATTGGGCAGCTCTTATAATTGCAGAAGTCAAAGGTGACTTGATTTTTACAAATGTAATAAAGTTTTTCCATTCTTAAAATGTATACACTTTTTTGGTACTTTCTGTATATATGTGAGTTACATCTGGACTTCTGGACCCTTATTCTTATCTGTATCATATTGTCTTGATCGACATTAAGTTTTGAGCAAATCTTGATACCTGTTACTGTATGCTCCCTCGACTTTTTTTTTCTTTTTTTTTTTTTTCGTGTTTCAGGTAGTTTTCTGTATACATTTTAGAACTGTCAGTGTCCACAAAAATCTACCAAGATTTTTACAGAGATTGTGTAGAATTATTGCATTAACTTGGGGTGAATTAAAATCTTAAAACATTGAAACTTCCAATTTATAAACATGCTACTTTTTAAATTCTCACTTCTTTAATATCTCTCTGCTGTGTTTTGCAGTTTGCAGTGTGGTTATTGAGTTCTGGTAATTGTCTCCTAGGATTTTTTATTTAAAAGATTATATCATAAAGACGTTTTAAATGTTATTATTTACTTTTTTTCTTGTCTTTTTACACTTCTTATTTTCTCCAGTGTACTTTTGAATAGAAGTGAGGAGAGCCTGGTTTTAAATAGTGAGAAGGGATATTCAATATTTGCCTTTGTGTGTGTTCTCACCTGTGAGTATTCTTCAAGCTTCTTTAACAGATTGAGGAAGTTTCCATTTACACTTGTTTGCTGAGAAAAAAATTTGTTTCATTGTTAACAGGTATTGAATTTTATCAAATGCCTTTTCAACATCTATTAAGATGGTGAAAGATTTTTTTTTTTTTCTATTGAATTGATGACTGACATCCTTGGTACTCTAACATTAAACTGACTTTGCTTTCCTTGGATAAATCCTACCTGATTGTGACTTATGTCATTTTTTGTTGCTCGATTATAATTGCTGGCATTTGTTAAGGTTTTCTATCTCTTTATGATATTTATTAATATGACACTTTTTTTTTAATTTGCCTGCTTTTGGTATCACGTCAATGAGGTCATAAGTAAAGAAGACCTGTATCTCTTATTTTCTAAAAGTATTTGTGCATGATTGGTATTATTATTTTTTTTAAACACTTGGTAGATTCACCAGTGAAATCTTCTGGGTTTGTTTTTCTTTTGGGGAAAAGTTTTTCTCGCAAAGTCTTTTCAAATAGGTATAAAGATATTTAGATTTTCTGTTACCTTTTCTATCAGTTTTGTCCTCCCCACTCCGGTAATTTGCCCATTTGATCCATGTTGTCAAATTTGTTAGCACAAAGTTGTTTTTAAATTCCATTATTAGCCTATTAAAGTCCTTAGGTTATCTAACAATATAAAATTTTCAATTCTGATACTGGTATGTTGTATTTTTTCCTTTTCTTTTTGTTGATTAGACTTACTAGGGATTCATAAATTCCATTAGACACTAATGAGAACCAAATTTAACTTTGTTGTCTATAGATTAAATAAAATAAGAGTCTGCACTGATGTTGTAGACCATCTTTTATTTAATATTATTCTCCTTTACAGATAGAGAAAGTAAGAGTTGCTTAAGGTAATTTAAATGTGAATTACTAAAACTAGGGATGGAGGGATTCAAACACTATTCTTTCTAACCCCAGAAGAGACAAATGGTCTCTTCCATTTGTGGATAAGATCTCCTACTTCTCAAGGAATGAACTCTGGAGCTCTGCACTTTTGTTTACAGCATAAGACTGCCATATACTCTGTTTTGGAAATAGGTCTAGGATAACTTCATTTTAAGTTGCAGCATTCACATTGTAAGTAATTATCATTCTTACTCATCATTCAGCGTGAAAACTAAAACATAATAAGAGAAAAATTATGACTGTGCTCTAACACCATCTACCACGGATTACAGCCACAAGTAAATAAAGCAATAACGATACATTGGTTACTCTACCTGCTTATGTGAAACAATTCAGAATTTCTACTCCACATGGCGATAACTATGGTAGAAAATGGTTCTCAACCAAGTGAGAACATCAGACTCCCTTCAGGAATCTTTAATCTGATGCCTACTATTCACACCATATCTACTAAATCAGAAAATTGAGTCCTTCCCAGCCATATATGCTTTGGAAGGAAAAGTTACCATGATGAGTATAATGTGTCCCTCTGATAAAGAGTCTGTGCCAAATTAGTTTAAAAGTTTTGGTATGTATGAAGTGAATTATGCACGTGACAGGCTGTTGTCATTTGTTGGTAGTATTTATTCCTTTTGCGTGTCTATAATATACAGCATTTGGATTAACTAATCTGGGTCATGTGTATGTTTATGGGTAGGGCAATGAAGGCTAATTAAACTATTGGATTAATCTTAATGTGTTCTAATGTTATTCCACATGCTATGTCAGAATTGCTGATTTTTTTTTTTTTTACATTATTTTATGTGAGTTTTGTTATAAGAATATCATATTTTCTGTTGATGCAGAAAAGAAAATCTCCAACAGCAAGGAGTATGGAGATACTAACTGGACTGGACCCAAGATTTAGCCATAGCACAGAAATGACTGGTTCAGCAGAGGAGTTTGGATGCATTTCTAGGTGATTGATTCCTATTCACCAAGAGGCTACTAAACAAGATAGAAGACCAAAACCAACTTTAGTGTGGCTCGGATAGAGCTACAGGATAAATCTATACTTTGAAACTTCTCCAAATAGAGCCATTTGGTTTAGACTAGTACCCCTGAGGCTATCCTTGAGATTACTTTATTCTAAGATGAGGACTTTTGAGAGCAGTATTGCAAAATGTCCTTCAGAAGCCTTTTAACACTGTTATCCACAAAAACCCTGATGTAACAGTTGTTGCTTGTATCTTAGAGACCACTGTATGTATTTTAATGGAAATGCACATTTGCATCAGAATGAATGCTACTTCTATTAACTTCATCATGGTTATTAATGTAAACTATATACCCTTATTGAATTACCTGTAAAATGCATCCACCTGTGTTGGAAGGTGGTTTTTAAATGTTTAATCTCTTTCTTTCTTTCTTTCTTTCTTTCTTTCTTTCTTTCTTTCTTTCCTTCCTTCCTTCCTTCTTTCTTTCTTTCTTTTTTTTTTTTATTAAATCATAGCTGTGTACATTGATATGATCATGGGGCATCATACTCTAGTTTCACAGACCAGTTGATACATTTACATCATACTGGTTAACATAGCCTCCCAGGCAATTTCCCAGTTATTGTGTTAAGACATTTACATTCTGCATTGACTAAGTTTCACATATACCCTTGTAAGATGCACTGCAAATGTTTAAAACTATTGTCACTATTAAATTATATAAATGAGTCTTTTTTGTTGATGGGATATTTGGGTTGTTTCCAGTTTATTTTATGTGTAAAAGTTTCTTCCACATTTTTATACATGCTTTGGATGGTCACATAAATTTAATTTGGGGGGATATAAATCTAGGAAGGGTAAGCATAGTGTAGGCATATATTTGGCTTTAGAAAATAGCACCAAGTGCTTGTCCAAAAGATTGCCTGGTGTGTATTCCTTCCAAAAGTGATGGTTCCAAGTTGCTACACATTTTCACAACATTTGACAACATCAATTTTTTAAAATATATTTTTGTTTGTTTCAATTTCAACCATTCTTGTGGGTGTGAAATAAGAGGGTCTTCTTCACAATTAATGATGATGAGCACTTTTTCACTATACTATAGAACGTGAAGGTAAACCTCTTCTGTGAAGGTCATGTATAGGGCTTTTCACCATTTTTCAGTTAGATTGTTATAGCCATTTCTTTACCTATTCTTTTGTGTTATGTGATCATTTCTTGATCTTGTCTTCTAATTTACATATAAAGGTTTTATAATATATAATTGGCCATCCACGAGTATTTTTCAATCTTAAATGGATTTTTTTTCATGTTTTTCTTTTAGAAGTAGTCTTCCTGAAAACTCAATTTTTTTCTATTTAAGAAGATCTTCGATAACCACAGCTAGTATACAAATTACATTTTTAAATACATTCAAAGATTATCTTTTTAAAAATTTATTTAGGGACATTTATTATGATTTCTTAGATTAATTGCCAATCATTGGCTCCATTTTCAAGCTAGTTTTCTCTAAGTAACAGAAATAGGAAGGCCCATGGTGCAATGCAGTCATTCAAAGTTTAATTGGCTTTCAGAAAGGGTAATTCTCTCTTTGCAACACTTTCACAAAATCTCTGGTCTTGTACTCATGAGCTCAAAGATGATCAGGGGAATCAGTGCATCCAGAGAGATGGATATGTCAGCTGGCCTAGATTTGAGTTACCCACTAGTCCTATGCTACTGATATGATCAGTCTTATCCAGACAATGGGACAAAGAGTGGAAGTAACATGGTTTCACCCAAGGAAAACCACAAATACCTTTATCAAGATGAAAGGAATGAATTCAGGATAGGCTAGCTCTCAAACTGAAAATTATACTTAACTTTAAGGAGCAGATCTACTTGTACAGTATTTGGAGAGGGCATTTTCTTTCTCAGAAATTGTACTGGTCATTTATCAAATGTTTTAATTCTAGAACAAGAATAATATAGATAATGCACATTATTTAGAAGTTTATTTTTCCTTCAGATTAGTGGTTCAGAAAAGCAGAAAATGTAAAGAGTAATTATAATGATGATCTCAATAAATGCTATAAACACTGCATTTCTGGGTTGATAAGTAAGTCTTTCAGTTTTGCTGTGTATCCTGAGGTTACCAAATGTATGAGACTCTTTTTTGTTTCTATAAAGAAATGCCTGAAGCTGGGTAATTTGTTAATGCAAGTGCCTCATTTGGTTCATGATTCTGTAGGCTGTACAAGAAGAATCTCACCAGCATCTGCTTCTGATGACGGTTTCAGAAAGCTTCCACTCAAGGGCAGAATGTGAAGGGGGAGCAGGTGTACCGGCTGTGTATTCCAGGTGAGAGAGAGAGTAGGAGAGGGAGGAGGTGGTACAAGGTTCTTTTAAACAACCAGCTCTTCCACAAATTAATAAATCAAAACCTCACTCATCACAGGGAGGGCACCAAAACAGTCCTAAAGGATTCACCTCCATGATGCAAACATCTTCCATTAGACTCCATATTCAACAATAGCGATCAAATTTCAGCATGGGGTTTGGAAGGGCCAGACATCCAGACCATGTCACCAAGGGGTGCATATAAATTCCTTTCCAGCCTTCAAGCCTCAGTAGCACTTTCCACTCAAAATGTAGGCATGCCAACTAAGCATTCTGACAGAGAGCATTCCATTTAATACCCACATCTCTTGCTCTTACATTTTGGCCTTCTGCACATTCTCATTTCCAGGAGTGAAGATTCCAAACTCAGGGATGATGTTACCTGATGAAACTGCTAGGATCCAGCCAGAATTAGGAAAGCTGCCACTCCCAGAGTCTTTTGTTCATCATGACTGAAATCATTGCTGAAAATATTCAGTTTATGGTCTAGGGATGGCATTCTTCCTTAATTTTCATCACTGAAGCAACTGCTATCTTTTTTGTTCCCTTGTTATCAGCTATTTCAGGGACAACCTGGGAGAGAAATTCCATAATAAATTAAAAATCCATTTCTTTTTCTTTAAAAAAAAAAAAAAAGATTAGTTCACTCAAAAATGTCACATCCATCAAGGAATGAAGGGCAGTCTGAAATGTTCCTATTCAGAAACCCAACCTGGATGTATCTTTCATTTTCAGCGGTTAAGTCCAGGACATAGACTTAGGCACACACGAGTTGGCACCCATGCTGCCTTTACTGTTTGCACAGGAGTGATAGGGGATGACAGTTTTTCTTATAGGCTTTCATTGACAATGCAGATTTGGTCACTGCTTTTATTTAGAAGTCTTAGGAGAGTCATCCAAAGAGGAGGAGGTAACTTGATCAATGTGAATTGACTGCCTCAAGATAATTTACCTGGGAAGACTTCCTTTACCTAGTCTACTAACTTAAACTTCAAATATTATTACACCTTTCCTTTTGTTGAGAAGTTTTGCCAATACTTGGAGGTCCAATAGAATTGCCTTTAGGGAATAGACAGTGTTAGTTGTTGCTAGTTGGTTTTATGCACATGGAGAAACAAAATTCTTTAAAAGTATTATAAGTATATCCCCCAAATATTACTGTTTATTGTCTCTCTCTCTCTCTCTCTCTCTCTCTATATATATATATATATAGATATATATATAGATATATATAGATATATATCTATCTATATATATAATATATGTATTAGGTCTTTTCACTCTTAAATTTAGCTTATCCATGGATCTGCCATTTGTTCAGGCCTGTATTATAAATAGAGCCATTATAATATTTGTCAAAGATCCTGCTGTGTTCATAGTAGTCAATAAATGTTTATTCAAGTAACATTTGTATAATTTCTTGTTGCTGCTGATGCTCTATCTGTTCTACAACCTAATGCTGACAATTTGGCACTCTTCAAGTGCATTACATTCACTGAATGGAGAACAAAAATAGACCAATAAAAAGCAAGCTATATAAAAAGTGATAACTCTGAATTTAAGTAGAACCAAAATAACATCATGTCAAATAGATGTTTTTGTCCCATCCCATAAACTTAATTTATGACAAGAATTTTCACGCATATTTGGATATTTTGCTAATTGTCATATCTGAAAGTTGCAGTAGAATTGTGATCATGCGAAAATCTAAAAGAAATATAGAACAAAAGTAACAAGGTGGCACTGACAGGGCAAAGGGCCATCACAGTTTTATGAGAGTAGAATGATAAATTATCTGAGCAGATGGTGCAGAGGGTCTAATTTTTATAGATATCTCTTTCCCCTCTAGCACAGAGCTCTCATTGCTTTTCAGCAGAACTCTGATCTTGAAGACAAAATTGGAGTCAGGGGAATTAAGTCCACTTGTATGTTCTATCTTTGGAATAATTTTAAAGAACATATGCCTTTCAAATAATACTCTTGGATTTGATGGTGGTGACAAGAGATCAGTAAATATATAAATGATAGAAGGAAGAGAGAGAAATACATGAAGATAAAAATCCCAAATCACAGCAATGAACTCCTTTTCTCTCAAAGCTGAACATAAAAGAAATACTATCAGAGAAACTTAAATCATTAATCCTTGGAAATGTGCAAACTTTTGGTTTATGTAGTTTTTACTATTTTTTAACCCAACGGTAGACTGTTTGGCAGTCAAAATATATTTATCAATTTAAAGTTTACCTGGACCTGCAGTCCAGTCCAACCCAAGGAGAAGTTTGGAGCAGCATGTTTATCTAAAGCTCTTGGTAGCTCATATCCTTGGGGTGACTCGTGACTTCTGAGAATCAATGAAATGTTATTGACCGTACATGCCCCTGTTTCTCTCTATAGCTCTCTGGCACCTGACACATGCTTGGATCATGCATTGCCTGTGTGTATTTGAATTGATCGTAGACTTAAGTCATTTCATTGAACTGTGAGCTCCTTAAGAACGAGAATCACTTCTCATTCAGCTCTGTATTCCTAGCACATAGCAGAATGCTGACTCCAAGTGAAGCTTAATAAAAGTTTTCTAAATAAATAATTGATATAATAAAGCTGAAATTTTAAGTCAAGGGTGGAATGTGGTATGTTGCCTCATCTCATTTAAATAGTCATAGAATACTCGTATTTAATTTTCAATACAGATTTTTCAGAAACACATTTGATTGATAAGATCAAGGAAAGTGAGGAGATGAGACTGGGAGTGAGACAAAAGAGGCAGTGTTGAGAAAACAGGTGGTGTTTTGACGTTAACATTTATTAATTTATTCCTGATTAATATGTACCATCAAATATTCTGGATTTGAAGATTTTCTTTGCAAAGGATACTTATACAGTAGAACAGAGTATTGGACAAAATATAATCAAAGAATAGCCTTTGTTTTTGACAGGGAAAGATAAACCATTTGCTCTTGTCAGTACAAAAGTAAGCAAGGAAATTAGATAATGATAAATGCAATGAAGACAATAAGAATAGTTGAAGAGGCATAGAGGCATTGCAGCACAGGCATGTGATAAGTGCTCTTCGGAGAGGTGACATTTGATTTGAATCCTGAAGGATGAGAAGAGAGCAGCCTACAAAGATATGAAGAAGGAGGAAACAGGAAAAATAGCAAATGAAAGATGTGATATCAGGAGAAGCTGCAAATGTTCAAGACACAGGGGAAAAAACGTGCCACTGTGGGTTAATTTGTCAAACAAGCAGTTGAGTGGGTGGAGATAAAAGTGAAGAGGGAGAAAGAAAACAGCTTTTAGAGAATTTAGGGTTACTATTCATTGGTATGTATTTAGTGGTGCTGGTTATTAAAACATTGGAATATTTCTATATTGCTTGATAAATAGGCCTTGAACAAAGCTTTCAGATAGCCTACTTTGCTGACTCTGGCTGACACCCTGGGACCTCATGGTCCTTTCTGTGATTTGGCAACTGAAGGACAGATCAGATTCATAACAGGTAGCCTCAAGGGTCTTGTCTCAACACCTGTGTATACTCTGATTGACCAGTCTTCATACAGTGCCCAATAAAAAATATTTTACCCTGGGAGTTCAAGGCGGGTGGATTACCTGAGCTCAAAAGTTTGAGACCAGCAAGAGTGAGACCTCCATCTCTAAAAATAGCCAGAGAATCACTTGAGCCCAAGACTTTGAGGTTGCTGTGAGCTATGATACCACAGCACTCTACCAAGGGTGGCAAAGTGAGACTCTGTCTCAAAAAAAAAAAAAAAAAGAAAGAAAAGAGAAGAAAAGAAAAAAAGAGATACTTTAGCTATCATTTTTGATTTTGTGTAATGGAGACATATACACACACACACATACACAGGGTGTTCATATAGTTTGTGTGAAATTTACTATGTTAAACTATTATAAATTACACATGAACTTTATGGTCACCAAACACACACACCACACACATATATTTTATTCAAAAAGCAATGGGATGCTTGGGGGGATTTTCAAATAAAGTGGAATCATGAGCTGATTTAAACTTTAAACTTTAAAAAGATTATTCTGGCTGCTATGTGGAAGCCTTGAGAGGAAGTAGAAAGGGGAGCCTAGGTAAGAAGAGGCTGTGGGAAGTAAGTGGTAAGTAAGAGGTAAGAAGAGGTGGGACATAATAGTGACTCAGATTAGAGTTGAAATGACTGAGATAATGGATGGTCAGATTCAGGACATAATTTAACAATAAAACTATTTTTTAATTGATGTTTTGAACTTGTGATTTTAGTTATCTCAAATCCACAGCGAGGAATCAAGAATTTTTAATTTATTCATCTGAGCAAGGCATTAATACATATGTACTAAGGCAGGGGTGGCGAACAAGTTCGACACAAAGAGCCAAAATTTTAAACTGTGAGAGTCAGAGAGCCACACCACGCAGTGACCTGCCAAAACAGACAAACACTCACACAAAAGCATATAATTTTAACAATAATATATTA
>CAUYPK010034048.1:0-24619 GCA_963574355.1 Loris lydekkerianus
AACCAGGAAAAAAAGAGTAAAATCTCTAATTTCATCAATCAGAAATGGTAATGATGAAATAACAACAGACCCCTCAGAAATTCAAAAAATCCTTAACGAATACTACAAGAAACTTTACTCTCACAAATTTGAAAATATGAAGCAAATCGACCAATACGTGGAAGCACGCCACCTACCAAAACTTAGCCAGAATGAAGTGGAAATGTTGAACAGACCTATATCAAGTTCTGAAGATTTAGAAAAAACTGTTTTCTGTCTTGTATTGAACCAGAAAAAAACCAGTATAGCTAAGACAGTTCTAAGTAATAAAAACAAAACCAGGGGCATCACCCTACCAGATCTTAGGCTATATTACAAATCTCTGGTGAACAAAACTGCATGATATTGGCACAAAAAATAAATATATAGACATCTGGGACCAAATAGAAAACTAAGAAATGAAATTAACATCTTATAGACACCTGATCTTCAATAAACCAAACAAGAACACACACTGGGGAAAAGAATCCCTATTCAATAAATGGTGCTGGGAGAACTGAATAACCACATGTAAAAGACTGAAACTAGACCCACACCTTTCACCACTTAAAGACATTGATTCAATATGGATAAAAGATTTAAATGTAAGGCATGAAGTGATAAAAATCCTAAAAGAAAGTGTGGGAAAAACTCTTGGAGATGTTGGCCTGGGGAAAGATTTTATAAAAAAAAGACCTCAGTGGCTATTGCAACAACAACACAAATAAACAAATAGGACTTAAATGAATTTAAAAGCCTCTGCACATCCAAGGACACAACAATCAAAGCAAATGGCCAACCTTCAGAATGGGAAAAGGTATTTTCATATTATGGATTTGACAAAAGCTTGATAACCAGTATCTATAGAGAACTCAAATTAACAAATAGCCAACAATCTTATCTATCACTAGGCAAGAGACATAAACAGAACCTTCTCTGAGGAAGACAGATTAATGCCTAACAAACATGAAAAATGTCCATTGATTGTTCCTAATCATCAGAGAAATGCAAATCAAAACTACCCTGAGACATCACCTAACCCCAGTAAGATTAAATGACATCACAGAGTCCCAAAGCTACAGATGCTGGTGTGGATATGGAGAGAGTGGAACACTTTGATACTATAAACTAATTTAATCTCTTTAGAAGATAGTGTGGAGAATCCTCAAATAACTCAAATTAGATCTCCCATTTGACTCTGCAATCCCACTACTGGGCATCTACCCGAAGGGGGGAGAAAAGCATTTTATCATAAGGACATTTACACTAGACTGTTTATCACAGCTCCATTTACAATTGCCAAAATGTGGACACAACCTACAAGCCTACCAATCCAGGAATGCATTAATAAGCTGTGGTATATGTATACCATGGAATACTATTCAGCCATTAAAAAAGATGGAGACTTTGCACCTTTTGTATTAACCTGGCTAGAGTTGGAATGCATTCTTCTTAGTAAAGTATCACAAGAATGGAAAAGGAAGGATCTAATGTACTCAATTCTAATATAAAGCCAGTAGATGGTCTAAGACTTGCCCATATAAGAGGAAAACTCAAATCAATTCAAGGTGGGAGACAGGGATAAGACAGAGTGGGGAGGTGGGTGGAGGATGGGTGTGCTTCAACTTAATAGGTACAATGCTAGGGTGTATGGCACTCCTCTTGTGGGCAGGACACAAGTATAAGAGGGACTTTATTTAACAAATGCAAACAATGTAACCTAATTCATTGTATGCTCCATTAACCTGAAATAATAATAATAATAAAGGCAACAGAAGTGAAAGATAACTTGAATAGTACAGGGTATAATAAAAGGAGACAATCTTTTTGACAATCCCTATCAGGACAAATGAACATGTCTGTTGCTGGAAAGACAGAGATCTCATGGGGCTTCCAGAATATTTCTTCACTTCTTAGGTTGAGTCCTTGCAGTCCAGAAATAGAAAATGTCATGCCCCTCCTTTCCTATCTTATACTTCACCCTCCCTAAATAAGGGAAATGGATCTAAACAAGTTCAAACTTCTCTATCCATGTGTCTTTGTTCTTCATGGTTAGCCTATATAGAGTCCTGGTTTCCCAGTCTGAGACTATTATTCCCCTATGAGGCTCAACATCCCTCTTCTAACCCTGTTCTGTCTCCACCACAGTGAAAACAGGCTTAAACCACACTAGTGCAGGAAAGCTGGGGATGGCTAACAATTTGACAATTCTTTTCCACTTTAGCAGTGGAGATCTGAAAGGCCTGCCTTTTGTTTGGTTATGCCTATGTGATTCTTCAGCTTGAATGGAGGCTTCAGAAAATCCTAATTATATCCTGGGAATATTAATAATAGTGTTAAAGAGAAACACCTAACTGTGATCCTTAAAGGTGACCCCCCCCCCGCCCAGTTAACTTTCTCTGGCATTCTGCTTGACACAGCATTCATTCTGAGTGTCAAATGGGGGGAAACAGAGGAGAAAATTAGGGCTTTATCACCAATTTCTCTATGATGCATTTTTTTAGAAGGGGATTGGGGGTTAGTCACAAGGTTATCTCCAAAAAGATTAGCAATGCCCTTGTTAGACTCAGAGACAGGGATAAGAAAGCAGTTTATGACTTCTGTACATTTAGGCTGCTACATACCTACCTTTCTTGACCTTGAGATAAAACAGGCAAAGAAAAGAGGCAGTAAGAAATACTCATTTCATCTGCTGACCCCAGGTCTCATTTCCTAACTCTCTATGCCACCTACCTCAGTCAGTCACTATCACAAGAAGAGTTTGTGATAATAGCCAGGGAGGAGTAGTAAGGAAAATGTCTCCTAGCTAACTAGGCCTAACATAGCGGAAGCAGCCTAGTGTACATGGTTTAAGAGAGAGATGACTTGTGTTTTAATTCTGGTCTATTTTTTTCTTTTCTGTGTGATCTAGGCCAAATCACTTAAGTTTATTGTGTCTTTCATTTACTGTAAAATAATATGATAATTTGAGTGCATACTTCATTGTGAGTATTGAAAGAAATAAATAACTTCATAAATATAATACTAAGAAACACGATTGGTATACAATAATCTCTACATAAAGATTTGCTACCAGTATTTATGGAAAAAGTGCTGAAACTAAAGTCAAACTGATCTTCACTGTTTATGTCACTTCACCTTCCTGTCTTCAATATTATTACCACAAAATGGGAGGAAATACTCATTTCATATGATTCCTTTGGAGACTAAATGAAAAAACATACATAAAACATCTGGCACTTAGCAAGGATTATAATGTCTAGGGATTCTTTTTTTTATTCCCCTATATTTTATTTCTTACAAAGAATCTATACTTTCAGTCCTGGCAAATTCTATGTTCTTCAGCATCACAATAGTCTCCCTAACTTGCTGTTACTAAAAATTCTAAATCAATTGATCTCTGCCAGCTCTATCCCATTTCCATTATTTATTTAGGTAGTGGTATTACTGCCATTTGTTATTCAGCCACTTATTGAAATGATATTGCACTGGTAGCTGAATGTGGTTATATCACCTTTTCTGAAAAACCTCCCCAACTCTCTCCCCTTGCCCTCACTACCTCCCCCAATCTGTGCTTTTCTGTATGATCCCACAGTAGCTATGCATGCTCTTACCTCTATTAGAGTTTGCTGAAAGAATGAATGATGAAACAAAGAAAGACAAAAAGAAGCTTATCTCAGGTTGCAGAATATGCAGACCTCACCCTGCCACTGATGACTAATGAAATTGATGATCAAGCCACACTGCCTTGCCTAATTTCATTCATAAACGTGATTCATGTTTGCTTCTTTCTGTTTGATTTTCAAGGTGAAATTGTGGATTAAGTTGGAAGCTGATTCTTATTAAATAGATATTTATGATACCTATTCCTTGCCAAGTACTATGCTACTAGATACACTGGAACTATAAAGATAACTAAGACAGAGTTGTTCCCTTCAATTAGCTCAGAATCAAGGAGCTGAGAAAAACATGTGAAAAGAAACTTAAGGACACCAGTCAGTGGAGAAAAGTCTTCGAGTTAACCTAGGTAGTTAAAGACGCAGAAAAGAAGATAAAGCAGAACAGGCACTTAGAGACCAATTTAACTAATGAATATAGATGCAAAAATTCTCAATAAAATCCTAGCCAATAGATTACAGCTACACATTAAAAAATTTGTTCATCATGATCAAGTAGGTTTCATTTGAGTGATGCAAGGCTGGTTTAACATACACAAATGCAATTTACTATATCAACAGAAGCAAAAAAAAAAAAAAAAAAAAAAAAAAAAGACCATGTGGTCCTCTCAATAGATACAGAAAAAGCATTCAAGAAAATTCAGCATTCTTTTCTAATTATAACATTTAAGAATATAGGCATAGGTGGCATGTTTCTTAATCTGATCAAAACCATCTGGAAAAACCCACAGCTAATATCATACTGAATGGAGTAAAACTGAAAGCTTTCCCACTTAGAACTGGAACTAGAAAAGGTTGTCCTCTATTGACACTACTATTCAACACAGTGCTGGAAGTTCTAGCCAATACAATCAGGCAAGAGAAGGAAATAAAGGGCATCCAAATTTGTGTAGAGGAGGTCAAACTCTGGCTGTTTGCTGATGATATGATCTCATACATAGAGAACTCCAAAGACTCAACCCCAAGACTTCTGGAAGCGATCAAAAAATACAGCAATGTCTCAGGATATAAAATAAATGTTCACAAATCAGTCGCCTTTGTATATGCCAATAACGGCCAAGATGAGATGCTAATCAGGGACAAAATTCCCTTCACAGAAGCTTCAAAGAAAATAAAATGCCTAGGAATACACATAAAAAAAGAGGTGAAAAAAAATTATGAAACCCTAAGAAAAGAAATAGCAGAAAATATTAACAGGGTGGTGCCTGTGGCTCAAGGAGTAGGGCGCCAGCCCCATATACTGGAGGTGGTGGGTTCAAACCCGGCCCTGGCCAAAAAGCTGCAAAAAAACAAAAAACAAAAAACAAAAACAGATATTAACAAATGGAAGAACATAACATGCTCATGTCTGAGAAGAATCAACATTGTGAAAATGTCTATACTAACCAAAGCAATCTACAGGTTCAATGCAGCCCTCATTAACATACCATCACCATACTTTCAAGATTTGTAAAAAATAATTCTTCATTTTGTCTGGAACTAGAAGAAACCCCATATAGCCAAGGCAATTCTTATGAATAAGAAGCCAGTAGAATGGGTGCAGAGCTGGATGTTTCAACATGAAATCTGGGAAGTCTGGTGGGACTCATCAGAGTAAGGGGAGTCAGGCTGACAGGAAAGCTGAAGAGTAGCCCCCAGCAACCAAGAAGCAGTGAATCAGAAAAAGGGAGAATGATTACAGAGGACTACTGAGAAAAGTGGACTGTAAGCATTTCTCTGTTTATAGCTGGCTGCCTGTTTGCTTTCTGAGTGAGAACACTGGGATCATTTTCATCATGCCAACAGTGGTGGTAATGGATGTATCTCTTTCCATGACCTGACCTGTGTCTATCGAGGGGTCTGAAGAATACGCATAAGCACCTAGAAGCCTATGGTTGGACAATGCTATTTGAGCACATGGCCACAAATTACAAGCTTGAATTTACAGCCTGGGTATTTTTTCATCACTTTGGGAGCTGATGGTCCCCTTCACAAGAAATTATAATACCTTACAGGAAGCACTAAGTAATATGATGATCATGACAAAACCTGCTTGGAATCTGCATCAGTTGGTGTTTGCAATATCGTTCAGCAAGAGTGGGGTGGTGCAATTCTTTGCCAGGTTGTTCTGGTGACAGATGGCTGTCTTGGCATTGGTAGAGGGTCACTATTACATTCCCTAGCTACTCACAATCAACAAAGTGAGAATAACAGGTTTCCACTATCTTTTCCTTACCCGTCTAAGTTATATGTCATGTGCATGGCAAATTTAGAGGAGCTTCAGAGCACCGATTCCTTAGAATGCCTTGAATGTCTCATAGATTTAAACAATGGTGAGGGGAAGATTTTTACTATTGATGGTCCCCTGTGTTTGAAAAATGCACAGTCTATGTTTGGAAAACTGATAGACCTGGCATATACACCTTTCCATGCTGTTCTCAAATGTGGTCATCTAACCGCTGATGTACAAGTCTTCCCCAGGCCATAACCTTTTGTTGTAGATGAAGAAATTGATCCTATCCCTAAAGTCATTAATACAGATTTGGAAACAGTGGGATTTATTGATATAGCTGATATTTTATGTCCTCCAGTTCTGTTCAGACATCTGGTCTTACCTATAGCACTTAACAAAGAAGGCAATGAGGTGGGTACTGGCATCACTGATAACAATGAAGATGAAAATTCAGCCAATCAGATTGCAGGCAAATATCCAACATTTGTGTCCTGCTTCATGGCAGTCTAAAAGTAGAAGGAATGGTGACAACTGTTCAATTAGGTTCTGAATGGCATGGAATGCTCTACTCCTAAGCTGACAGCAAGAAGAAATCAAATCTCATAATGTCTTTCTTTGAGCCTGGCCCAGAATCTCTCCTATGGCTAGGGAAAATGGCACAGTTGGGTCCTATTTCAGATGCTAAAGAAAACCCTATGGTGAGGATGACAATAAGAGCCCATTTCCCCTGCAGCCCCCAAACAAACACAGTTATGCCCAGAATGTGACTATCTGTATCAAAACTAGTGGCCTGCAGACAGATGTACAGAAGATTTTGAGAAATGCACGGAAGCTACCTGAAAAAATACAGACAGTCTATAAGGAGCTAAACCATTTACAAAAGGCTGCGTTGGCCTTTGGTTTCCTGGACCTGCTGAAAGGGATGGCTGACATGCTGGAAAGGGAGTGCACACTGCTGCCCGACACTGCCCACCCCAATGCTACATTCCAGCTTTCCCATACTGCCAAGCAGCTCAAGCTGGCCAGTATGAGCACCTCCGAGCATGCAGCTTATGACCAGAACATCATACCTTTGCATACAGACTTCTCTGGGAGGAGCACGGACAAAATGTGAAGCTGACTCTTTGAGCCTTCTTTTTTCATTTAAATTAAAAATGATTTAGTTTCCAGTATGTTCACCTCTGGAATATCCACTCAAAGACCTCCCAGAAGCTGACTCAGGGAGGCTGTTTTCAGTGACTCTTAGTGTGACAATGGTCTGGCTAGTTGGGTTTTAACTTTAGCTCTGGGGACTTAGAATTTTTAAGCCCTAATAGTAGCTGTTATTCCCATGATGGGCACATCTGCTAAGAAGGTTGGAATGACTGAACAGCACAGAGGTCCCCTTCCTTCCTCAGGAAACCTGACTGGCATGGGTTCTCTGGATCCCTGAAAGCATCTTCTCTCCAGTTTTATATCTCAACTATAAAGGCTGTTAGGGGCTTGCTAAGTGCAAAACTAACACCACTGAGTTTCAGAACTTTCCTTAAGACTTGGGCAAATTGTGGTCATGGACCTTAGTTGGTTTTGGCATATTTTGAGATACAGACTTTTAAAGAACAACCATGTGTAAAATAATTCCGGTTTCTTCACTTTTTTATAAAATGAAAATAAAATATTGGAATATCAATATTCCAATATTAGTGATATCACCCTAGTAGACTTTTAGCTATACTATAAGGCCATAGTGATCAAAACAGCATTGTATCGGCACAAAAATAGAAACATTGACATTTGGAACCAAATAGAAAACCATGAGATGAAACTGATGTCTTACAGCCACCTGATCTTTGATAAACCAAACAAAAACATACACTGGGGAAAAGAATCTCTATTTAATAAATGGTGTTGGGAGAACTGGGTAACCACATGTAAAAGAGTGAAACTGGACCCACACCTCTCACCACTTACAAAAATTGATTCAATGTGGATACAAGATTTAAATCTAAGGCATGAAACAATAAAAGTCTTCAAAACTACCCTGAGATATCATCTAACCCCTGTGAAAATGGCCCACATCACAATGTTTCAAAGCTGCAGATGCTGGCATGGATGTGGATAGAAGGGAACACTTTTACACTGCTGGTGGGACTGCAAACTAATACAACCTTTTTGGAAGGAAGTAAGGATAATCTTCAAAGAACCAAAATTTGATCCTCTCATTTGATCCTGCAATCCCATTACTAGGCATCTCCCCAGAAGAAAAAAATCCTTCTATCATAAGGACATTCACACTAGACAGTTTATCTAAATTGTCTAGCTCCATTTATAATTGCCAAACATGGAAACAGCCTAAATGCCCACCAATCCAAGAATGGATTCACAAGCTGTGGTACATGTATACCATGGAATGCTATTCAGTCACTATAAAAGATGGAGACTTTGCATCTTTTGTATTAACCTGTATGGAGATGGAACACATTCTTCTTAGTAAAGCATCACAAGAATGGAGAAGCAAGAATCCAATGTACTAGAAGATAAAGACAGTAGATGAGCTAATACATGGTGGGGGATAAGGGAATGAGCAAGTTGGATGAGGGGAAGAGGGAGAGGGATGGAGGATCACGGTGTATGGCACACTTCTTGGGGGCAGGATACAATTATAAGAGGGACTTTATCTAACAAATGCAATCAGTGGAACCTAATTCTTTGTTCCCTCAATGCATCCAAAACAATAACAAACAAACAAAAAAATGAAAAGAAGGATAAAAGTAAATTGAAAAAACAAAGCTAAAGGGTTGGCATGAGGCCGGATGTGGTGGATCACACCTGTAATACTAGCACTCTGCGAAGACGAACCGGGTGGATTGCTTGAGCTTAGGAGTTCGAGAGCAGCCTGAGCAAAAGCGAGACCCCATCTCTCCTAAAAATAGAAAAACTGAGGCAAGAGGATTGCTTGAGCCCAAGTTGGAGGTTGCTGTGAGCTATGATGCCACAGTACTCTACCCAGGGGGACAGCTTGAGACCATCTCAAAAAAAAAAAAAAAAATAAAGAGTTGACATGATCATAGGCAATACATTAGAAAGCTTTTAAACTCCATTTTAAATGTGACAGAAGATATAGGTGTGGAGAGTTGGAGTTGAGAATGAAACCTCCTAGAACAATAAAAAAAAATAAATAAATAAAAGTCTCTCTTCTCATGAGGGGTGGGGATGAGTAGGAGCAAAGGAGATTTGGGAGTCCAAATCCCTATTTTACTGAAAGTACTACTATGATCAAAACTGGCCAAAGGCTCCTGCTCTCCTGGAAATTGCAGTCTAGCATAGGAGTCAATTAATAATCAGCAAATCCTACAAATAAATGTAAAGTTTTGGCTGTATAAATGGCATGAAGGAATGATCAATAGTGCAGCAGGCAGTGTGACATTACTTGAAAATTTTCTTCTCAGAATGTAATGATCAACTTAAAATAATTTGCTACTAACATTTTAAGAATACATTTGTTATGATTAATATTTTGATATAATTTCAAATTTATGTTTATATACCAGTATTTCAATATATAATAATGATGTTTGGATTTGGACTTAGCTTTGGCTTAATATTGATTTTGATACCTGGCCAAGCTGCATTTAGCCAAACTATAGATTAAATGAACCTCTACCACCTATGATGTACCATCTTATACCCATGTCTGTGGGGGACAAATTTTGAGGTATTTCTTATGACCCTCACGTACTGAACATTTTAGCTAAATTTTCACTTCCTTTGGAGAGATTTCCTTAACTTCCATTTTGGAGATTTTTCTTCCTTGAAAAATTTGAGTTGGCAAAGTTGATATACTGGTTTTAAGTCATTCTCATAAGATGTGAAAAATTCCTAAGTAATTTTTTTTTCTTGAAAGAATTATGAAATTATTAACTAAAAATTAAGTGTTACCTAAAGATTATTTTGGTTACCATTGTGAATGCTAGTATCTCCAATAAGTCTACAATTTAGAATTATAATATACTTGAATCTCTATTATTTAAATTTTCATTGACTTGAAATTGATATAATATTCCTCGTAAGGTCATCTAGTGAGTGTACACTCTTAGAATTTATAGTAACGTCCAATCTATTTCTATATTTAACTATTTGGAAATTGTTACATTTTATTGAGATAAAATTAACAGTTCTTATAATCAGCGTTATTTATTTTTGTATTTTACTCTTGCATAATAGATACACATTTATCTTTCAACTAACGGATAAAATTAAAACATATAGAAGATATGAGATTTTTTTTCTCCAGGTTATATCTAGGATGCTGATTTATGTTTGAAAGTGAATATTTAGAGACTAGCAATAACTCCAAATGACTTCCATTATTCATATAGTTGTCATTGTAATGCTAATGAACACAGCAACTTAGGTGATCATATGATCATTGGTCACACACAAGTTTAAGAATGTCAAGGGTGGTGCTTAAGACATGAAACTATAAAAATACTAGAAGAGAGTGCAGGGAAAACTCTTAAAAAATTCAGTATGGGCGAATATTTTATGTGGAGGACTCCCTGGGCAATTGAAGCAGCATCAAAAATACACTAGTGGGACCTGATCAAACTGATCTTATAAAAGTAAAAAGCTTCTGCACAGCCAAGAACACAGTAAGTAAAGCAAGAAGACAGCCCTCAGAATGGGACAAGATATTTGCAGGTTATGTCTCCGACAAAGGTTTAATAACCAGAATCCACAGAGAGCTCAAACATATAACAAAGAAAAGAACAAGTGATCCCATCTCAGGCTGGGCAAGGGACTTGAAGAGAAACTTCTCTGAAGAAGACAGGTACATGGCCTACAGACACATGAAAAAATGTTCATCATCTTTAATCATCAGAGAAATGCAAATCAAAACTACTTTGAGACATCATCTAACTCCAGTAAGATTAGCCCATATCACAAAATCCCAAGACCAGAGACATTGGCATAGATGTGGAGAAAAGGGAACACTTCTACACTGCTGGTGGGAATGCAAATTAATACAATCCTTTTGGAAAGATGTTTGGAGAACACTTAGACATCTAAAAATAGACCTGCCATTCAATCCTATAATTCCTCTACTAGGTATATATCCAGAAAACCAAAAATCACATTATAACAAAGATATTTGTACCAGAATGTTTATTGCAGCACAATTCATAATTGCTAAATCATGGAAGAAGCCCAAGTGCCCGTCAACCCATTAATGGATTAATAAATTGTGGTATATGTACACCATGAAATATTATGCAGCCTTAAAGAAAGATGGAGACTTTACCTCTTTCATGTTTACATGGATGGAGTTTGAACCTATTCTTCTTAGCAAAGTATCTCAAGCATGGAAGAAAAAGTATTCAATGTACTCAGCCCTACTATGAAACTATGATAGCTATAACCCAACTATAACTAAGAATATGGGAAAAGGGGAGAGGGAGGGAAGTGAAGGGGTGAGGATGGGTGGAGGGAGGTTAATTGGTGGGACCACACCTATGGTGCATCTTACAAGGGTATATGTGAAATGTATTAAATGTAGAATATAAATGTCTTAACACAATAACTAATAAAATGCCAGAGGGTGGAGACAAGATGGCTGACTGAAGCCAGCTTTCCATAGAGGCTCCTGACCAGAAGGAGAGTTAAAGGACAGAAATTTAGCAAGTAACCTGGTGGATTAGACCTGCACCAAGAGAGAAGGTTGAAGAATGCACATCAACCCCACTGAGGTGAGCTATGACCCCAAGTATACAAACAAAAGGTACAAAATCCCTAACCAATTGGACAGGAGTTTCCTCTCCCAGGAGAACAGCTCGGAGTGCCCAAAAAACAAATGAGCAGAGTTCAAAGTTTCTCCCACTATACACCACAGGAGAGACCCTCTAAAAACTGGACTTACCTCCCCTACTAGGGTGCCATGGTGCTCTTCTGCCAGGCATAAATCTGTATCAAACTGTATATATTCTCGACTTGCAATTCTGAGCTCCCAGCACTCCCCTCTACCCTCACTCTGAAGTCTGGAGGCCTATTCCCCAGGAGTCCAGATTCTTGGGTGATTTCTCGAGGGGTGTGGACAGGGCCTGGACTACAGCTAGTGAGAGCTGATTCTGTGGCTTGGGAGTGAGGAGAGGACTGTCGGCTGAGAGGGAACCACGCTGGAGCGGCGGTGCCCTGAGGCACAGAGCGGCATCCATTTTTTTGGCAACAATAGGGCACACCTCCGGATATTCTGAAGTCACACCCGCTGTCTCTTTGGGCAACCAGAGGAGGCCGGGCATCTTCTCAGTTGGCAACCACCATGGAACAGATCTGGGACAGAAATGCAGGCCCTGTGAGTAAAGGGTTTGCCTGAGGTGGTATTGGCCTGGGTGGAGCGCGGGGACTAGAAAACTCACATGCATATTCCCAGGGCAGGGATGACACAGAAGACCACTTTACTGAGCCTAAGACACACCCGGCCCCCAGGGGACAATCAGCTGAAACAAAGAAGGGCAGGCAGAGGCTGGATCTGACAGGTAATCATGCTGTGAATACAAATAGCTGAGACTATACAGCAGCACAGACAGGGCCTGAGGCACAGGTTCTGAGAACTCAAAACAGCTTCTCTTCTGCAGGGGAATTTAGCAGGGACAGAAACAAATTCCCGCAAAGTTGTTCTGTTCTGTCAGTAACATCAATCAGGGGCAGGGGTGAAACTGAGTGAACACCCCCCAGCCTTCATCAAGAGCCCGAGGTTGTCAGCCCTCACCTCCCCCTGCTGGATAGAGGCAGAGAGCTGCAGCCTGGCTGAGCAGACGTAGATTTCCTTGTGATTCAGACAGGTGCAACCCCCTGGAGTTTCTGCTCATTGGAGGCAACTGGGTCACAGCCCTGCGGGGTTATCAGTGACTGAGTGTGACAGAGGTGCAAAGTAGGGAAGGAGGCATGAACTTTCCCAGACTAATCTATTTGTTGGGTGGGTCCTCCTGACTTCATGAAGCACTGGAGCAAGGCATATTTGAGTTGTCAGCAGACCCCTGCAATCTAGTTACCAGAGACCTTTTAAACTCTCCCACCTGAGACAGGTGCTGATTGAGACAATTGATTTGGACATTTTGAACTGAGCCAATCACCCAAGGACTATCCAAGTGGAGCCCTGGGTGTGTGATTGTAGGAAGGTTTGATTTTCCTTTTCCAATTGTTGCCAGTGGTGGGCAGGGTGACTTAATTGCTGGTATTTCTCCACAGCTGAGACTTCAACCCAGAGTAACTGTTTCACTAAGGTTGGACAGAGACCAGCTGAAAACAAGACAGAGCCACTTACCCCCACCACACCAAACAGGTCCCCAGTATCTCAGGCTGTAGCACTGTACGGGTCCTCAACAAATCTCCAGGGGAAAAGTCAAATGGTGTAAAATAATCATGGGGCAGAATCAGTGGAAAAACTCTGGTAACATGAATAACCAGAGTAGATCAACCCCCCCAAGGAAAGATATGGCAGATATAACTGAAGATCCCATTCATAAACAGCTAGCCGAGATGTCAGAAATTGAATTCAGAATTTGGATCGCAAACAAGATTAATAGAATGGAGGAAAATTTGGAATTAAAAATTCGAGGAGCAATTCAAAAGTTGGAATTAGAAATTTGAGGAGAAATTCAAAAGTTGTCTCAAAATTCAACGAATTTAAAGACAAAACAACCAAAGATTTTGAGACCCTGAAGCAAGAATTTGAAGCCCTCAAAGATCTGAAAAATACAGTAGAATCCCTCAGTAACAGAGTGGAGCAAGCAGAAGAAAGGATTTCTTACATTGAAGACAAAGCTTTTGAATGCTCTCAAACTCTCAAAGAGGAAGAGAAATGGAGAGCAAAAACGGATCATTATCTCAGAGAGGTCTGGGATAATTTGAAGAAGACTAATATCCACCTCATTGGAATCTCTGAAACTGATGAAGTGGCTTCGCAAGGCACAGAGGCCCTTCTCCATGAAATTATGAAAGAGAATTTTCCAGACATGCCAAGAGCTTCTGAAATTCAGATAGCAGACTGTTTCAGAACCCCAGCAGAACTCAACCCAAATAAGACATCTCTGAGGCCTATAATAATTAACTTCACTAAAGTTAATATGAAGGAGAAGATTCTGAAAGCAGCCAGACATAAGAAATCCATTACCTACAAAGGGAAGAATTTTAGAATGATGGCAGATCTCTCTGCTGAAAATTTTCAAGCCAGAAGAGGGTGTTCATCGACTTTTAATCTCCTATGATGCCATGGCACTCTACCAAGGGTGACAAAGTGAAACTCTGTCTCAAAACAAAACAAAACAAAACTATAAACCAGGCATGGGGAGCCTGAGGTTCTTAAGTGCAGCCTTTTGACTGAATCCAAATTTTACATAACAAGTCACTTTAACGATACATTTTTTAGTTCATCTTCTATATTTTTATCTTATTTTGAAAGTCAATATATTTTAAATGCCAAAGAATAAAATAAGTTTATATAAAATGATCCTCCCAGATTGATGAGGACAATGAGAACATTATTAAGCCATAAGGGCTAAACCAATAACTGTTATGCTCATGATTTAGTTTTAACTTCTCTTGTCTGACTAGTGCCACTACTGCAGAAGGCTGATTGGTGAGTTTATGGGGGTCAAGTATGCAAGTTTGTTATCAGCTTTTGACAATGGTGCACTGTGTTTCTGTTTGAAGTGGAATTTGTGAATAGTTGCACAGCTGGATGGTATATTTTAATTCTGTCTGCTTAATAGTCCATCATGTCAAAGAAGACCAAGAGAGCACTGAAGAAAGAAAATAGGTTTTTAAATGAGGATTTGGAATCACATTATCTTGTTTTTGCTAAAGATGATTTTCTTGGTTGGCAAAACTGCAATATCAACATTAAAGAAATTCAATGCTCGTAAGCATATAATACTCATAAGGACTACAAATATTTTAAATCATAAGGAGAGGTACAAAAGTTTGTATTGCATAAATTAAAAGATAAAAAGCAAAAGTAAGAACAATTCTTTCAAGTAGCAATAAGACCTGAAAATAATGCCACTGAAGCAACTTGTCAAGTAACTTATCTATTCAGGAAAAAAGAGAAGCCTTTCAGTGATATAGAAATTGTGAAAGAGTGTATTGCTGAAATAGTAGAATGCTTAGACCCCAATAGTATTTCAAAATATAAACAACTGCCTCTTTTAAAGAGAACCATAACTGGTCAGCAGCATGCATTAGCCTTCAACATAACAGAACAACTTCATGGAATACTTCAAAAGGGAAGAATATATTATTCAATTGCTTTGGATGAATCAACTGATAATACTGACTTAGTAAAGATTCTATACTTCATTCGGGTCACAATAGAAAATTTTCTTTGCTATGGAGAATTATTTGCTTTGGGCACTCTTGTGATAGACATCTTCAACTTTAAAGAGAAATGTCATGAAGATGGACTGAATTGATATAATTTAGTGAGTGTATGTACAGATGGTGTATCTTCCATGACAGGAAAACATAAAGGGTTTACTGCACAGATAAAAAAAGTATTAACAGATCCAGATGCTCTCATTTCTTTCCAATTATATCTTGAATTTGCAAAATCTCTGTGCTAAAGTTACTATTTTAAGTGACAGTTTTCAATGTTATAAGTAGTGTTAACTATATTGGTGCAAATGCAACACAGCATAGTGGGTTTTGTAACATGCTAAAATTAAAGGATGAGGTATTCAATGTGGATTTGCCTTATCACATGGACATGTATTAGCCATAGTTTTACCTCTGCAAGAATAGATAGTTAAATTTTATGAAGAACAGAATTATCAAAGTGGGTTATGGAAGGAAGATTTCTATAGTAATTCAGAATTTCTGTGTGATACTATGTCAAATAGAAATGACTTGAATATTTCTTTGCAAGACAAAAATTAAGTCTTTATATGATATGTGGCACAAAAAAAAAAAAAATCCAAGCATTTAGAAAAAAGGTTTCTTCAAAACACCACTTCTTCAAGAGGAAATTTCAGATGAACATTTTCCCCTGTTAGCAAAATCCATTTATGAGCAGGATGATATATGTGAATCATTTGAAGAATATGCAGCTGTTATAGACTTATCAGTTAGATAATAAAATGAAAAGTTCACTGACTTTCAAAATCATAATATCACACTTAAACTAGTATTTCAGGCTTACCTAGTTTATATCTCTGAGGCACCTAAAGAACTACACATGAAATGAATTGAGCTCTCAATAGGTGACATTGTAAGGTCATTATTTGATGCTAAGACAGATCCAATTGAAATATGGAAAAATACAGTAAAATATCCACACCTTCAGCAACATGCCCCCAACATGCTTTTTTGCTTTTCAACCACATTCTCCTATCTAATCCAAATCAAGATGTTCTTAAGGTCACAAATGACTGATACCCATCTATAGGATCAACCAAAACTTCAGACCTCCATGCTGCAACCAGATACTCAAATGCTTTCAAACAAAAAGCAGATACAACAAAGTCATTAAAAGGTTAGTTAACTTTAAAATTAATGAATAGTTTTCATTTTTTGAAATTATTATTTGAGTTAGATTTTTACAAAATAATGTACATTTGTAAGTATATACAATTTGAAGTTTCTTGAATGTAGCATTATTTGATAACAGCTAAATTAATGAGGCCTTCCAACCTGAAAAGTTTTCCCACCCCACTATAAACAATGATCATATATGAATATCATACACTATTACTTATGAAGGAGGTGAAATCTGAGTCTATACCAACATAAAACCTGGAATTATTTAAATGGGGAAAGTGGGAGTATGGGAGGTGCATTTAATGCAGAGGGACCATACTCAGTGAATAAATGGAGGAATGGGATTGCATGACATGTTTGCAGAACTAGCTAGAGTTAAAGATGATTTTAAGAAAGTGTCAGGAGTCATAGTTGGAAAAGTACACAGGAGACAAGTCATGAAGTACCTTGTGTGCAAGGAGTTAGGATTTCATCCTGTGGGCAGCCAGGTCTACTAGAGGGAACTGGGCTGGTGTGCTATTTTGGGATCAGGTTTGAAGGTGTTATGCTTCAAATACACACCTTATTTGCAGAGCCTGTAGCTGGGCAAGGTGTTACTTCTCTGCTTTAGTAACCACCAAAATATTTCCCTTCACAGAACGATAAAGGACAGAGTGAGGAGTGAGGAGGAAAGATCCAGCTTCATGTTGAAGGGTTTTGAGTGCCATTCTAGCAGAATCTCAAAGACACATGGATCTCAGTTGGAGATTGTTTCAATAACAGACATGGTTTAGGCATTATTTTGTCAAAATTGGATTTGTTTATAAAAGTTTTTAGTAACTATCTGATTCTTGTAACAAAATAGCTACTGACCTATGGGAAAGTGACCAGAGTAATGTTCCAAATGCATAGCATTATCCAATTTATCCACAATTTCATTACTCTTCTCAATCTGCCACTCCTCATCCTCACCACTGTCCACTTTTTCAGAAGAAAACTGAAGGTTCCATATTTATCAAAAGGTACTTAAATATATAGTCATTCATGAGACTTCTAAATAATACATAAAGCCCAGTCTTCATCACGATATGGTTTAACAATGTAATAAAAAAAAAACCCGTATCCCCTAAATTTATTGAAATGAAAAGTTAGCTGTTTAAACTTATCCCAAATATTATATGAGAAGATTTCTTTCAATTATAGTAGAAGTCATCATTTGTTATCTACCTAAGAGTTTGGTCTGCCATTTCACATTTATCAACCTGAAAAATGAGGAAAGATCAGGGTACAAATTGTTATTTTCCCCCCAACAATTTGACTTACTCACATTTTCATGTAAGTCAATGCATTTGACTTACATGCATTTTCAAGTTGGAAAGATTTTTAACTAATAGCCTTCCCCAGATTTTTTCCTCTACAAAAAATACAATCAAAGCACCTGGGGAGGTGAGTTCCATTAATTATCCTTTTCAGATAGAAAATCAGTAGCTGGGAGGAAAATGGGAATTCAAAGCCATGTTATTTTACTCAGTTAACAGCAGTGTGCAACTCAAGAGTAAGCAGTCATATTGAAGAAACTTAAGCAATTTATAAACAGAATGTTGTTTTTTAGGTTTTGTTGTTCATTAGGGAAGAAGTTTTTGCCAGAACTCTTTAGCCCTTGCCCATATTTGAATGCACAGAATAGGCAAGATTTCGATGTGATGTAAGTTGGTTTTCTTTAGTAATAACAGAATTCAAACTTTCCATCTAAACTGTTTTCTTTTTTATAATTTATTTGTATTTTATTAAAAAATTTTGTATGACTCTACTCATAAAGATACTGTTTTTTTTCCTAGAAGCTTTATAGATATAAACCTTGTATTTATGTCTGTGATCTATCATTTTTTGAGTTTTTTTATTAAATCATAAACACGTAGATCATGTATACATTAATGCATTCATGGGATACAATGTGCTGATTTCATACAGTATTAGGAACACTTATATCACACTGGTTGCTACATACCTCATCTTGTTTACTTAATTATTGTGTTAAGATATTTATACTCTATACTAATAGATCCGACATGTACCCTTGCATTATGCACCATAGGTGTGATCCCACCATTCACCCTCCCTCAATCTGACCTCTCCCCTCCTATCCCCCCTCCTTCCTCGTTCATCTTGGGTCATAGTTGTGATCTATTCTTCATATGAAAGTGTGAGTGATTATAAATTGGTTTCATAATAGTACTGAGTACATTGGATATTTTTTATTCCATTCTTGAGATACTTTACTAAGTAGAATGTGTTCCAGCTCCATCCATGTAAACGTAAAAGAAGTAAAGTCTCCATCATTTTTTAAGGCTGCATAATATTCCATGGAATACATATACCACAATTTATTAATCCATTCATGGGTCGATGGGCACTTGGGCTTCTTCCATGACTTGGCTATTATGAATTCAGCTTCAATGAACAATCTGGTGAAAATACCTTTGTTATCAAGTGATTTTTGATCTTTTGGATATACACCTAGTTTAGGAATTGCAGGATGAGCGGTTCTACCTTTAGATCCCTGAGTATTCCTCATATTGCTTTCCAAAAGGGATGTATTAGCTTGTACTCCTGCCAGCAGTGGAGAAGTGTTTCCTTTTCTCCACATCCACAACAACATCTGCATTTTTGGGATTTTGTTATGTGAGCTAGTCTTATGGGAGTTAGATGATATCTCACAGTGGTTTTTATTTGCATTTCTCTGATGATTAAAGATGATGAGCATTTTTTTCATGTGTCTGTAGGCCATGCACCTATCATCTTCAGAGAAGCTTCTATTCAAGTTCCTTGCCCACAATGAAATGGGATTACTTGTTCTTTTCTTATTAATAAGTTTGAGTTATTGGGTGGTGCCTGTGGCTCAAAGTAGTAGGGTGCTGGCCCCATATGCCAGAGGTGGTGGGTTCAAACCCGGCCCCGGCCAAAAACTGCAAAAAAAAAAAAATAATAATAATAAAATAAAATAAAATAATAATAAGTTTAATTTCTTGGTGGATTCTGGTTATCAAACCTTTGTTAGAAGCATAACCTGAAAATATCCTGTCCAATTCTGAGGGCTGTCTGCTTGTTTTACTTACTGTGTTCTTATCTGTGCAGAAGCTTTTTAGTTTGATCAGATCCCAGTAAATGTATTTTTGGTGTTGTTTCAATTGCCTGGGGGTCCTCCTCATAAAGTATTCTCCTAGGCTAATTTCTTCAAGTGTTTCTCCTTCACTCACTCCAAGAATCTTTATAGTTTCATGTCTTAAGTTTAAATCTTTTATCCAGTGAGAGTCAATTTTTGTTAATGGTGAAAGGTGTGGGTCCAGTTTCAGTCTTCTACAAATCACTAGTCAATTCTTCCAGCATCATTTGTTAAATAGGGAATCTTTCCTCCAATTTATAAGTTTGATAGGCTTATCAAAGATCAAATGATGATAAGTGTCTGAGTTTATCTCTTGGTTTTCAATTCTGTTCTATACATTTACATCTCTATTTTTGTCCCAATACCATGCTATTTTGATCACTATAGATTAATAGTATAGTTTAAAGTCTGGTAGCGTGATTCCTTCTGCTTTGTTTTTATTTCTGAGTAATGTCTTGACTATTCGAAGTTTTTTTCTGGTTCCATATAAAATGAAGTACTATTTTTTCCAGATCTTTAAAGTATGACAGTGGTGCTTTGGTAGAGATTGCATTAAATTTATAAATTGTTTTGGATAATATGGACATTTTACCAATGTTGAGTCTTCCCAGCCATAAGCATGGGATGTTTTTCCATTTGTTAACATCTTCAGCTATTTTTTTTCTCAGAGTTTCATAATTCTCTTTATAGAGATCTTTCATGTCCTTTGTTAGGTAAATTCCCAAATATTTCATCTTCTTTGGCACTACTGTAAAGGGAATAGAGTCTTTGACTGTTTTTTCAGCTTGACTATTATTGGTATCTATAAAAGCTACTGATTTGTGAGTATGGATTTTGTATCTTGAGATGCTACTGTATTCCTTGATAACTTCTAAGAGTTTTGTGGTTGAGTACCTGGGATTTTCCAGGTATAAAACCATATCATCTGCAGAGAGTGAAAGTTTGATTTCCTCTGACCCTATTTGTATACACTTGATCACCTTCTCTTGCCTCATTGTGATGGCTAAGACTTCCATTACAATGTTAAAAAGCAGTGGAGACAATAGGCAACCTTCCCTAGTTCCTGATCTGAGTGGAAATGTTTTCAATTTTACTCCATTCAATACGATATTGGCTGTGGGTTTGCTGTAGATGACCTCTATCATTTTCAGAAAAGTCCCTTCTATACCTATTTTCATAAGTGTTTTGGTAATGAAAGGATGCTGGATATTGTCAAAGGCTTTTTCTGCATCCATTGAGAAAATAATATGGTCTTTGTTTTTTAGTTTGTTTACGTGATGTATTATATTTATAGATTTATTTATATTGGACCAACCTTGAGACCTTGGGATAAAACTCACTTGGTCATGGTGTATAATTCGTTTGATGTGTTGCTGGATTCTGTTGGCTAGGATCATATTGAATATTTTTGCATCATTTTCATTAAAGATTATTGGTCTATAGTTTTCTTTTCTTGTTGGGTCTTTTCCTGGTTTGGGGATCAGGGGGATATTTGCTTCATATAATTTGTTGTTAATTGTTCATTATACTTTTTTTTTTTTTTTTTTTTTTTTTTTTGCTTTTTTTGGCGGGGTGTGGGGAAAGGTTAAGTGATATAGGTACTAGTTCCTGCTTAAAGGTTTGGATAGAATTCTTAGGTGAAGCCATCTGGTCTTGGACTCTTCTTTTTTGGGAGATTTCCTATAGTTGATTCTATTACAGTACTTGATATAGGCCTGTTCAGCATTTCCAATTCTTTCTGTTTAAGTCTAGGAAGTTGGCATTCCAAGTATTGGTCAATTCCTTTCAGATTTTCATATTTCTGAGAATAAAGTTTTTGTAGTATTTATTAAGGAGTTTTTGAATTTATGAGGTGTCCATTGTTATTTTCTCTTTCTCATTTCTGATTGATGATACTACAGACTTTAATTTTCTACTTTTGGTTAGGTTGGCCAAAGGTTTATCAATTTTGTTGAATTTTTCAAAAAAAAAAACTTTTTGATTCATTGATCTTTAGAATAATTATTTTGTTTTTGATTTCATTTAATTCTCTTATTTTAGTTATTTCTTTTCTTCTGCTGGGTTTGGGGTTGAAATGTTCTTCTTTTTCCAGTTGCTTATATCCCATTAAGTTATTGCCTTGCTCTCTTTTCATTCTCTTGAGGAAGGCTTGCAATGCTATAAATTTCACTCTTAGGACTGCCCTTGCAGTATCCCACAGGTTCTGATAATTCATGTCTTTATTACTGTTTTGTTCCAAGAATTTGGCAATTTCCTTCTTAATCTCATCTATGACCCAGCTATCATTCAGCATATGGTTATTTAGTTTCCATGTCTTTGTATGAGTATGCAGATACTTGTTATTGGTGAGTTAAAATTTTATTGTGTGATGATCTGAGAAAATACAAGGAATAATTTCTATACTTTAAATTTTCTGAGGTTAGACTTGTGACCTAAGATGTGATCAATTTTGGAGGATGTTCCATGGGCTGATGAGAAGAATGTGTATTCAGTTTTGTTAGGATGAAATGTTCTGTAGATGTCTGTTAAATTCTATTGTTGTATGGTGAAGTTTAAGTCCAAAATTTCTTTGCGTAGTTTCTTTCTTTCTTTCTTTGTTTCTTTGTTTGTTTGTTTGTTTGTTTCTTTCTTTGTTTCTTTCTTTCTTTCTTTCTTTCTTTCTTTCTTTCTTTCTTTCTTTCTTTCTTTCTTTCTTTTTTCAATCACAGCTCTTTATTGGTTATCCAAGTAATTTTAGAAAAGCTATGTAACATCACTCCCCTCAATCCTTGCATATGACAGATGGGCATAACAATACCTACCTTGCAGAATATTTTGAGGACTAAATGACACTGAAATAGGCTGAACCTTGCTAGCTGCATATAAGTGCTTAAATGTGCTTAATTCCTGTCACCCACTTCAGTGCATCAGTTACAGACATCCTATTTGCTGACTACATTAGATAGATAATTTATTATACATATACCTAGATATGAGGGCATAAAAAAAAAGAGTAAGAATAGTAGAGCGTATTCTTTGTAGACAGAGATGCCTTTTACCATAGGCTTGTTTTCAGGGTGCTGGCTTCTTTGGCTTTCATTTCCAGGCTTATTTTCTTTAAGGATAATGAATATTTAAAATTTTTTTTTATTAAATCATAGCTATGTGCATTAATGCAATCATGGGGCACCATACACTGGTTTTATATACAATTTGAAATATTTTATTCAAACTGGTTAACATAGCCTTCCTGGCATTTTCTTAGTTATTGTATTAAGACATTTAGATTCTACATTTAGTAAGATTCACATGTACCCTTGTAAGATGCACCATAGGTGTGGTCCCACCAATTAACCTCCCTCCACCCCTCCTCATCCCTCCCCTCCCCTCCCTTTCCCTATAGTCTTAGGTTATAATTGGTATAGCTTTCATATGAAAGCTATAAATTAGTTTCATAGTAGGGCTGAGTACATTGAATACATTTTCTTCCATTCTTGAGATAATTTGCCAAGAAGAATATGTTCCAGCTCCATCCATGGAAACATGAAAGAGGTAAAGTCTCCACCTTTTTTTAAGGCTGCATAATATTCCATGGTGTACATATGCCATAATTTATTAATCCATTCATGGGTCAATGGGCACTTGGGCTTCTTACATGACTTAGCACTTATGAATTAGGCTGCAATAAACATTTCTTATACAAATATTTCTGTTATAATGTTATTTTTGGTCCTCTGGATATATACCTAGTAGAGAAATTGTAGGATAGAATGGCAGGTCTATTTTTAGATCTCTAAGTGTTCTCCAAACATCTTTACAAAAGGAATGTATTGGTTTGCATTCCCACCAGCAGTGTAGAAGTGTTCCCTTTTCTGCACATCCATGATAGCATCTCTGGTTTTGGGATTTTGTGATGTGGCCTAATCTTACTAGAGTTAGATGATATCTCAAAGTGATTTTGATTTGAATTTATCTGATGATTAAGGATAATGAGCCTTTTTTCATATGTCTGTAGGCCATGAGCCTGTCTTCTTCAGACAAGTTTCTCTTCAAGTCCCTTGCCCAGCCTGAGATGGGATCACTTGTTCTTTTCTTGCTAATACATTTGATAACTCTGTGGATTCTGTTTATTAAAACTTTGTCGGAGACATAACCTGCAAATATCTTCTCCCATTCTGAGGAATGTTTACTTGCTTTAGTTACTGTATTCTTGGCTGTGCAGAAGTTTTTACTTTGATCAGGTCAGTTTGATTAGGTTCCAGTAGTGCATTTTTGATACTACTTCAGTCCAGGGGGGTCCTCCTCATAAAATTTTTGCCCAGGACAATTTCTTCAAGAGTTTTCCCTGAACGTTCTTCTAGTATTTTTATAGTTTCATGTCTTAAGTTTAAAACTTTAATCCACTGAGAGTCTATCTTAGTTAATTGTGAAAGGTGTGTATCCAGTTTCAGTCTTCTACAGGTTGCCAGTCAGTTCATCCAGCATCATTTGTCAAATAGGGAATCTTTTCCCAATTGAGTGTTTGTTTTTTTTTTAATTTATTATTAAATCATAGCTGTGTACATTAATGTGATAATGAGGCACCATACACTGGTTTTATAGACCGTTTGAAACATTTTTATCACACTGGTTAAAATAGCCTTCCTGGCATTTTCTTTGTCATTGTGTTAAGACATTTACATTCTACATTTACTAAGTTTCACATATAACCTTGTAGGATGCACCGCAGGTGTAATCCCACCAATCACCCTCCCTCCACCCACCTCACCCCTTCCTCTCCTCCATTTCCCCCTTCCCCCTATTCTTAGGTAATAACTGGGTTATAGCTTTCATGTGAAAGCCATAAATTAGTTTCATAGTAGGGCTGATATGATACTTTTTCTTCCATTCCTGAGATACTTTACTAAGAAGAATATGTTCCAGCTCCATCCATGTAAACAAGAAAGAGGTAAAGTCTCCATCTTTCTTTAAGGCTGCATAATATTTCATGGTGTACATATACCACAATTTATTAATTCATTTGTGGATCGATGGGCACTTGGGCTTTTTCCATGGTTTAGCAATTATGAATCGGACTGTAAT
>CAUYPK010034055.1:0-10168 GCA_963574355.1 Loris lydekkerianus
AATATTGGTTTTCTTTGAATTATCCCAGAGCTCTCTGAGAGAGTGATCTGTTTTTGCCCTCCATTTCTCTTCCTCTTTGAGAGTTTGGGAGCATTGGAAAGCTTTGTCTTCAATGTCAGAAATCCTTTCTTCTGCTTGCTCTATTCTGTTACTGGGGGATTCTACTGTGTTTCTCAGATCTTTGAGGGCTACAACTTCTTGCCTCAATGTGTCAAAATCTTTGGTCATTTGGTCTTTAAATTCGTTGAATTTTTGAGACATCTTTTTGGTTACTGCTTGGAATTCTAATTCGATCTTATTTGCTATCCAGAGTCTGAATTTGATTTCTGACATCTCAGCTATTTGTTTGTGCATGGAATCTTGTGCTGTGTCTGCCCCATTGTTCCTTGGGGGAGTTGATGTACTATGATTATTCGCATTGCCAGAGTTTTTCTGTTGATTTTGCCTCATGATTGTTTTTCACCATTGCCTCTGGCCATCCTCAGAGCTGAGGAGGTGTCTTTCCAAGATTAGACCCCAGCGGGATCACTCTATTGTTGCTGGATCTTTGTAGGGAGTGACCCTGTGTAGCTCCTCTGGGGTTGCCCCAGCCAGAGAGTTCTGGTTGTGGGAGCAGCTACAGAGTGTGACACAACCAGATCCAGCAACAGGGCAGGAAGGGGGAGTGCACATGGTTCAGGGGGTGCCTGGCACCCAGTGACTTTGGCACAGAGGGCCCAAGGCTCCAGCAGTCTCTGGCCAGGAGAAGGGCTCCAGAGTGCACACAGCTACCACAGTCCCTGGCCAGACGAGTGGGCCGGTGTGGAGGGAGGGAGGGTACAGGAGGGGGGATGCGGGTTACATGTCTCCCAGAGTTCCTGGTCAGGGCGTGCAGAGGGCAGGTGGTGGGTTGCGGCGCCGCTCTATGGAAGTCTAGGAAGGCATGGGTCACGGTGCAGCTCTTCCGGATGTCTGGCTGGCACTGATCTCGGCGCAGCTCTTCGGTGCCACTTTTTAATAGTATGACCTTTGGCATGTTATTTAACAGCTCCAAGTCAGTTTCCTCCTCTGGTCTGCTCACTGCCCCACCCCCTGGTTCTCCCACCACTGGTCTCCCAGATCATCTGCTATCTCCACGCAGGATGTGGGCAGGCCACCTGGGGCAGGCAGCCGAGGACAATCACATTTCCCGAGAGCCACACCAAAAGCCCTGTTTTCAAGGTTAGACCTTGGGCTAATATCTTCAAAACTTGATGGATAAATGGTTTTCTGTAGTGATATAATACTTTCTCTGATTGGTAAGTGTGGCTCACTGGACCTAGACTGCTAGGTAGGTAGGTCTATAATGTAGTTTATACTGAACACCTTCTTTGCTTCTGAGTGTCTGCAATTTCAGTGACTGTGGTCTGCCTCACAGGTGCCATGTGCCTATGTGACCAATCCTTCTAAAAACCCTCAACTTCTAGGCTCAGGTGAACTTCCCTGGTAGACACCACTTCACACACATGGCTACAGCTTATTGCTGGCAGAATTAAGAGCATCCTATTTCACTCCCCTGGAAGATGACTCTTGAGCACTTGAACACTTGTACTTTGTTTCCTCCTGATGTTGCCCAATGTTCCTTTCCCTTTGCTGCCTTTGCTTTGTATTCTTTCACTGTAGTCAGTCTTAGTCATGAGTAAAACAATATGGTGAACCCTGTGAGTTCTCCTAGCAAGTCACTGAACCTAGAGAGTCTTGAGGGGGCCCTCAACACATGCAGTAAAACCTTTGGAGGCTGGAGATTTATTTTATAGGATGGTTTTAATTATAGATTTAATTTGAAATTGTTAATGAATATAGGGGTATTTGGATTATTTACAGTACTCCCTTCTTATCCAGGAGCTATATTCCAAGACCCCCACTGGATGCCTGAAACCAAGGATAGCACTAAACCCAGTGTATGTAAATATGTGTGTGTGTGTGTGTGTGTGTATGTACATGTATACTACGCACAGATTTCTTTTTCCTTTTTCGCAATTTCATGGGTAGAAGATTCATTCTTATCATAGACAGTAGCAACCTAAGCATATCTTTCTTTCTTTCTTTCTTTCTTTCTTTCTTTCTTTGTCAAGAAATGTACCTTTTCACTTAAAGGAAGCAATTGGCATACTCAAATTATTAGCACTTTGGGGACATTTAGAACTAAAACAAGGATAACTTGAATACAAGCACTGCAATATTACAACAGTTGCTCTGATAACTGAAATGGCTACTAAGTGACTGATGGCTAGGTGATATAGAATGAAAATACTGGACAAAAAGGTAATTCACATCCAAGACAGACCAAGCAGGATGGTGGGAGATTTCATCATACTACTGAGAACCACAAGCACTTTAAAATGTATGAATTATTTCTGGAATTTTACATTTAATATTTTAGAACTATGGTAATCATGGCCATGGGTAACTAAAACCACAGAATGCAAAATCACAGGTAAAAGGAGACTACTATATTTTATATTGTATAAATGTTGATAGTTTGTCATTTTCAAGGTCTCCCAACTTCTTCTAAGTTCTCAGATTTATGGGAAAATAGTTGTTGATAGTATTCCCTTATCTTTTCAATGGCTGCAAGCCCTCTAGATCCCAATTTTGTAGTCAATATTTTTTCCTATTTCATTGATTATTGCTCTTATCTTTATTATTTCCTTTGTTATGCTTGCTTTAGATTTATTTTGCTGTTTTTTTTTTTTTGTTTGTTTCTTGAAGTAAGAGTGTAAGTTATTAATTTGATACTTTTCCTCATTTATAATGTGAACATTTAGAGCCAAAATTTCTCTCTCAGCACTGTTTTAGCTGAATCTCGGGGTTTAGGGAAATTTTTTTGTTGTTGGGTTGTTTTTTTTTATATTTTGTGTTTTCATTTTTATTTAGTTCTATCTTTTCGTCAATATCTCTTGAGACTTCCTCTTTGACTTTACAAATACGTTTTTTAATTTCCATGTGTTTGGAAACTTTCTGTTACTGCTTTCTACTTTGATTCCATTATGGTCAGAGAACACACTCTATAATTTCAATTCTTTTAAATTTACTGAGGTTTATTCTAGGACATGCTCTATTTTGGTGAATATTTTGTAGAAGTTTTTTTAAAAGTATATTCTGCAGGTGTTGGGTGGAGTGTTCTCTATACATATGTTCTGTTGGTCAATAATGTTCAGATAGTCCATATCCCTGCTGATTTTCTGTCTAGTAGTTCTATCACTTGCAGAGAAGAGGATTTATAAAGCCCCCTGATGATGGAAATGTTCGTATCTATACTATCCAATATGATAGCCATAGCCATGTGGGGCTGTTGAGCACTAGAAATGTATAAACTGCAGTTTTAAACATCAATAGCTATTACCTACTACTTCACCATTTACACATAGAGAAACAGAGGCTCGGAGAGGTCAGCCTTTGTGAGGTAGAGCTGGGCTTGAAACCAGGTCTGCTCATCCCTTGAATCTACACCTCTTTCACCATGGCTTCTCACCTCCTGTGAGTGGGTCTAGACTCCTGTCTGTGCTGTCACAGGGGTACACTTTCTAGAAATGGAGCTAAATGAGCTTTGGGTCTCACTTTCAGGATTCTCCTTTCACAGATCTGGGCAGCAGTGAAGCATCCAAGCTAAAACAAGAGAAGGTGTTGACCAAAAACTTGAAATGTGAGCACACCCTAAACTTTTCACCAAGAGCAGGGATGAGGAGACCTAGCTGAATAGTATTGACCAGGTATCCCTGTCTCATCCTGCCTATTTCTTTCTCATCTCTTTGGGGTCTAGGCCCAGCCTGGGATTCTCTGCCTTTCCTGGCAGCCAGCCTTCCCCACCTGTAGGGAAGATTCCCCCACCTTTGGTGCAAGCAAATGCAGGTAAATAAATGTGGCCAGACTTGGAAGAAAGCTGAATGGGATGAGATGAGATTGTCACGCAGAAATGTTACATTGTATGAGTATAGCCTGATGGAGATGAAGGAGAAGCCTGAGCCTGTTCCTTATTATTAGACACTAGAAAAAGCTGGAATGCATGGAGACAAATTCCCCCCAATCTCATAACCACTAAGACCAAACTGAGATATTTATTAAAATCAAATTTTAAAATTCTTTTATATCTCTTTCATCCTAGAGGGGAAGAATCATGCATAACTGGTGCACCCTATTATAATGGCCATAATTAATATGTAAATGTCTGTACAACTTGAAATATTATAGGCTGGAGACATAGCAGATCCTTGGCTCTTACAGCCTTTGGCTTCAGAACAAGGACTGCAGGTTTGAGAGGTGATGATACTGCATCAAACCCAAGGGCCACTTTTTGTCAGCTCCTCTATTATATCTTTTTTTCATTGTCCTGTGGGTGCCAACTTTGGGGGAAACTGTTACATTTTAAAAAACAACCCTCCCAAATTTGGCTATAAATCTCTTAAAGATGAAAAACACATTCCTTTTTCATTGGTCCTCTTTGTCTAATACATGCCTTAAGGACTAACAGCTCAATCAATGCTTCCAATCTCCTGAAATTAAATTATCTTTCTTTAGTGAGCTAGATAAAAATGATTTAAGTAGGTGGAATAATTTGGCTCTTATCTTAGTGTTATTGAGTAAATGCCATTATCATCACTGTTTTTCCCCATCTGTACTATTTATTTCAAGAACAACTTGGGATTTCTGGAAAAAAGAGAGAGATTATTTCACTAAAGAATACATTTCCAAAATAGTCATAGTAACTAGAGGTCAGTCCCATTTACCCTTTGGAGTAAAAATAAAAACTTGAGGCTAGGGGGCTTCATCAAATTCAAGGGGAATTAGTCTCTAGTCTCCCCCCAAATCAGAGCATTCATAATAAATTCAGGACATTCTTGCATAATACAAGATAAGCATGTAAACTAGAATTACAGAAGAAACTTAGATCCTTTGATAAAAAGTTTATCTTAATGTATTTCATTTATGTGTTTATTGTACAAACATGTACTTAATAACTACTAAATATTTGACTCAAGGCCAGGCTGTATGTATATAAAGATGAATCACCTAGAGGCCTGAACTCACACAGTTTACAGGTCAAGAGGTATACATATAAATAAATAATGTTGATAAAATGTAAGAAGTACTATATTGAGATATATAACTTGCCCTGAGTGGGAAGGAGCTGGAATGCAGGTAAACCTGGATGACACATGTTCTGCATCAGCACTGCCCAAAAGAGGTTCAGTGCTGGAACAATCAATATCTACCCTGCCCAGTAAGATAGCCCCTACCCATGTGGGGCTACTGAGAAATTTTTCATTTAATTTCATTTTAATTAACTTTCATTTTATTTCCTTTTAATTAAATTTCATTTGAATAACCACATAATAGCAAATGGCTACCATATTGGATAGCATAATTCCAAAGCAATGGTATTCAAGCCTTTAGTATGCACCTAAATTCAAACCACCTAAAGACCCGCTCAGCTCTAATTCATTAGGTCTGATGTGGGGCTCAAGAATCTGTACCCTTGGGCAAGGGACTTGAAGAGAAACTTCTCTAAAGAAGACAGACGCACAATCTACAAACACAGAAAAAAAAGCTCATCATCCTTAATCATCAGAGAAATGCAAATTGAAAGTACTTTGTGATATCACTTAACCCCAGTAAGAGTAGCCATAACAAAAAATCACCAAGCCAGAGATGTTGGCATGGATGTGGAGAAAAGGGCACACTTATACACTGCTGATGGGAATGCATGCTAATACGTTCCTTTTGGAAGGATGTTTGGAGAATACTTAGAGATCTAAAAATAGACGTGCCATTTGATCCTATAATTCCTCTACTAGGTATATACCCAGAAGACCAAAAATCACAATATAACATTTGTACCAGAATGTTTATTACAGCCCAATTCATAATTGCCAAGTCATGGAAGAAGCCCAAGTGCCCATCAACCCATGAATGGATTAACAAATTGTGGTACATGTATACCATGGAATACTATGCAGCAGTAAAAAAAAATGGAGACTTTGCCTTTTTTATGTTTACATGGATGGAGCTGGAAAATATTATTCTTAGTAAAGTATCTCAAGAATGGGAAAAAAAAAAGTCCAATGTACTCAGTACTACTGTGAAACCAATTTATAATCACTCACACTTACATGTAAAAAATGAAACACAACTATAGCCTAGGATGAAGGAGGGAAGAGGAGGGAGAGGGGAAGGGAAGGGAGTGGATCAAAGGAGGGAGGGTTAGTAGGGGGACCACACCTATGGAGCATATTGCAAGTACAAGTTGGATCTATCAGGTGTAGAACACAAATGTCTCAATGCTGTAATTAGGTAAATGAGGTGAAGGCTATATTGATTAATAGGATATAATCACTCCAATTTGTACAAATAATCAACACATTGAATCCCATAATGGCATAAATGTATTTATGATCTGTGTACAAATGACTTAATAAAAATAAATAATTTGGTTTAGTCATATGTTGCATGACTGTTTCAAAGTATACTTTATTTAGTCTAATTTGAAATAAATGTGGAAGAAAGAAAATTTTTATATGTTTGTACTCATGGGTAGAATTGTACAGAAGTTGCTGGAGATATGCTATATTAAAATCTAGGAATCCAAAAGTTTATTGTATGTATTATAAAGCATTATGTTAAGTGCTTAGGAGAAAGACGGGCCATATTTGGTGCCTAACACCAGTTCCACCAGCACAAAGCACATAATCTGGATATAAAAAGGGAGTTGGATGACCCTTCACAGAAAAATCTGGGAGAAGCAAAACAAACTTTCTTAAGACTAAATAAATGGCTGTTTTTGTAATTATAAAAGTAATATAGATATATGGATATCCTGTTAAGTTTGGGAAAAGAACCAAAAAAAAAAAAAAAAAAGAAAGAAAGAAAAAGAAAGAAAGAAATTTAAGCAAAATGATAATGATAAATGTAGAAAAGATACCTTCACTTCTGCACATTTCAACATGCACTCATCAGCTTGTATCAGATTAATTTGATCATGCAATACGATCATGCAATTTAAGGAAGAGAGCAGTCTTGTCTGACTGAAGTCTAACGTAACTACAAGGAAGAAGTCTAGGGAGATAGGTTGGGTCTGTCAGAAGGTATTGCTGGGACAACTCATCAAGACTGAACGGTCTGTCCCAGAATTCCAAACAAGGCTGACCAGAGCACCTGCTTTTTACCTTTGTTTTCAGACCACTGATTCCTAGTTTCCTTATTTTTCACTCATTTCTGCATGCTTAGATTGGTTTTCCACCCCCCTCATCCACACCCAGTACAATTGTCTTCTCCCCTGGGGCTCCTCTTCTGACCTTGCTCTCTTCCTGCCCTGACTGTGCTTGGCCATATTGTCAGGATTCCTAACCCCTGACCCACCTCCTTAACCGAGGTCCTTCCTCCCACTGACACCTGTAAAAGCTGGAAACAACCATGATATCCCCCCCAGCTCCTATGCTTCTCTGCCGAGCCCAGCAACAGAGAGCCTTGAAGGCCTGACATGAGGCTTGACTTGAATAAAATATTATCTGAAACAATCCTGACATGGATTTAGAATCCTGCTCCACTGAGTGCTGAAATCATCTCACACATGGTTTAAAATAAAATCTACCGAACATTTCTTTGAGAAGTTTTAATTTTGTTTGACTATTATGAGATTTTTAAGTCACATTTTAGGAATGGAAAAAGAAGTATTCAATTAACTCAGTTCTATTTTCTTTATTCCAATTTCAATCAAAACTGGATCAAAATAATTTTTATATTGTCTTGCCAAGATCATCCCCCCCCCCAAAAAAAAAAAGAAAAAAAAAAATCCAAATCCCAAAAAAGAAAAGAAAAAAGGAGTGTGAGTTGGTGGTGGGGATGAATTCTCATGGTTGAATAAGGAAAGATTTTTGCTCTTTCTGTGAGCTAGACATTTTAAGGAGACCTAAATGTGGATCTTCTTCAAAACTGCTTCTTTTTCTTTGTGGTTTTGGCTTGTCCCAGGTCAACTGATCAAGGAGTTGATTAAAACAAGGCTGCACTCCAAGGCTGAGGAGTATTTTTAGGTATTGAGGAAGAAGGGTTTTTTTTTTTTTTTTTTTTTTTTTTGAAGGAAAGGATGGTAATGTCATCCAAAATACTAGTCCTATGCAGAACTGGCACTTGGCATGAGTCAAAAAGCACATTTCACAAGGAACACAGCCAAGGGCCAAGCTTCAAAAACAACTATTGGAGACCTAGTCATTCTTTTTTTTAATTAATTACAGAATATTGTGGAGATACAAACATTTTGGTTACATAAATTGCTTTTGTACCATCTGAATCAGTTTTAATTGTGCCTGGTCATTCTTTTGGTCTATCTGAAAAACTTGATGGCAGAAGTTTTGTGGATTTTCTTATTCTTAGTCCCTTTTTAAACTCGTCAGTAAACACAGATACTTGCTTTGTTTTGATTGCCTTGTAGGAGGTTCTAGCCGCATGTTCTGTATTCTTTCTTCTTTGAGCAATAAGAACAAAAATAACCATTGGAATCCCCAAGATAAATCACATCCTTGTAGGAAAATGTTAGCTGGCCAGCCTGGAATAGTCCTCAAAGTGAAATGACCTAACGAGCTGATGGGTACAAGTTCAGATGCCTGTGTGTGTACACAGACACAGGGCGTGCTTCTGTGCGCCTGGCACTCAAACTCATGCACTTGACAAGTGCCCCTCACAGCTTGGGAGAAAGGAAGGAAGGGGAGAGCTGCTCATCTTTCTTGAGTAATCCAGACTCAACTTGGGGTTGCTAGGTATTTAGATAACCTGCCCCCCAGATCTTACTAACGTGAATGATTCTAAGCCGACATTCAGGAAAATCAGTAATTGAAGAGAAATAGAGAAACTGGACTTCTGGAACATTCTTTACTCTTGTGAGGTTGATTGAGCTCCTTAGGACCAGAGAACAAAGGCTTTCAAATGAAAGAATCTTTATCAGTAGACTGCTTTTAGCCATCTCTGCTGTTCACCTCCTGGGCAAGTTCATTCAGAGATACCACAGACCAGCTTTATTCAACATGTGCCCTTTAGTTCAGCATTACTGATGACAAAAACATTTTGTGGTCGCATAAACTCGGAACACACGGTGTGCTCTATCTTTCTCTTGAAGAATAACAGTACACATTGGCATGATAAAATTTCTTCATTGTATTAAGTTTTTCACAAACTTACTTAGTCATGGAATTTTTTTCCATGGTACATTGTGCCATACTGCCAAATGTGGAATGTATTAATACAGTGTCTATGAACTTTTATTTTTCTGGTGCATGCATCATTATGTTTATCAAAATGGAATTTGTGTGGACAAACATCTTCTGGGAGTTTATTAGAAATGTAGACTTTGGGGACGGGTGCAGTGGTTCACACCTGTAATCCCAGCACTCTGTGAAGCTGAGGCAGATAGATTGCTTGAGCTCAGGAGTTTGAGACCAGCCTGAGCAAGAATGAGCAAGAGTGAGTGAATGTCTCTACTAAAAATAGAAAAACTAGCCAGGAGTTGTGGCAGGCACCTGTAGTCCCAGATACTTGGGAGGCTAAGGCAGAAGAATCGCTTGAGCCCAAGAGTTTAAGATTGCTGGGAGCTATGACAACATGGCTCTCTATCCAGGGTGATAGAGTAAGACTCTGTCTCAAAAAAAAAAAAGAAGTGTAGACTTTGGGACCTCACCCAAGACCTACTGGATCAGAATCTCTGCAGGTGGGGCCCAGGAATCTGTGATTTAATAAGCTCTCCAGTGATTCTATTCATACCAAAGTGTGAGACACCCTGCTGTAGCTGTTCAGTCAGAAACAAGGCTGACAGTTGGGTTTAATGGGTGAGTTATCTTGGTTTTTAAGGCCCCACCCAACCAATCCAAACACTTTGCTCTTATCCCCGGCCCCACACACTGCTCACTATCTCCTTCAATACTCTGCTTCACTTTAAATCTTTAATTCAGTGCAAGTCTATCTTAGTTAATGGTGAAAGTTGTGGGTCCAGTTTCAGTCTTCTACAGGTCGCCAGCCAGTTCACACCGCACCATTTGTTAAATAGGGAATCTTCTCCCCACTGTATGTTTTTAATTGGCTTGTCAAAGATCAAATAACGGTAAGTAGCTGGATTCATCTCTTGGTTCTCTATTCTGTTCCAGAAATCTACTTCTCTGTTTTTGTG
>CAUYPK010034057.1:0-12257 GCA_963574355.1 Loris lydekkerianus
TTTCCTCTTTAATCTCATCTTTGATCCGGCTATCATCCAGCCTAAGATTATTTAGTTTCCATGACTTTGTTTCAGTATGAATATTCCTGTTGCTGTTGAGTTCAACTTTTATTCCATAGTGGTCTGAGAAGATACAAGGAACAATTTCTATTCTTTTAAATTTCCTGAGGTTAGACTTGTGTCCTAAGATATGATCAATTTTGGAGGATGATCCCTGAGCTAATGAGAAGAATGCATATTCAGTTTTATTAGGATGAAATGTTCTGTAGAGGTCTGTTAAGTACATTTGCTCCAGGGTCAAGTTTAAGTTCATTATTTCTTTGTCTAGTTTCTTCTTGGAGGATCTGTCCAAAGCTGTCAAAGGGGTGTTAAAATCTCCAACTATTATAGTGCAGGAAGATATCAAGCTGTTCATATCCATTAGGGTTTGCTGTATAAATTGAGGAGCATTCTGGCTGGGTGCATAAATGTTAATTATCAAAATCTCTTCATGTTGGGTATTTCCCTTGACAAAAACATAGCGACCATTCTTATCTGCCCTTATCTTTGTTAGTTTAAAGCCAATTGTATCTGCAAATAAAATTGCAACCCCTACTTTTTTCTGATTTCCATTTGCCTGTATTACAGATGTCCATCCCTCACCCTGAGTCTATTTTTATAAGGTAAGATGAGATTCTTGTATGCATCAGATATCTGGTCTGAGTTTATGTATCCAGTCAACCAACCTGTGCCTCTTTAGAGGACAATTTAAGCCATTCACATTAATTGAGAGAATTGATAAGCATGGTAATGTTTTAGGTGTCACATTTTTTCAAATATCCGGTGGATATTTTAAATGCTCCCACCACTGTGGAAGTTGGGTTTTGTTCAAAAATTTCTGGGTGAGTTTACTTCAGTGGTAGACATTGTGCAGGTCATTGTGGAGTATGGGTCTGAGAATATCCTGGAGAGCTAGTTTAGTTATGGCAAATTTCTTCAACATGTGTATGTCACGTAAAGTATTTGACTTCTCCATCACAAATGAAACTCAGTTTAGCTAGATGCAGGATCCTGGGCTGAATGTTGTTTTGTTTGAGGAGATTGAAGTTCAATGACCATCCTCTTCTGACTTGAAAGGTTTCAGCTAGAGATCTGCAGCCATTCTAATATTTCTCTTTTTGTAGTTAATGCTTTTGTTACATCTGGCTGTTTGCAGAATTTTCTCCTTCATTTTAACTTTGGCAAAGTTAATAACAATGTGTCTAAGAGATTCTTTGTTTGGATTGAGTCATTCTGGGGTTCTGAAACTGTCTACTATCTGAACTTCTGTATCCTTTGCAATGCTTGGGAAATTCTCCTCCATAATCTCTTGGAGTAGAGCATTTGTACCTTTAGGATCATCCTCTTCTCCTTCAGGAATTCCTATAAGACCAATGTTTGATCTTTTGGAGTGATCCCACAATTGTTTCAGGGAAAGATCAGTTTTTGCTTTTCATTTGTCAGCCTCTTTGAGCATTTGAGAACATTCAAAAGCTTTGTCTTAGATTTCAGAGATCATTTCTTCTGCCTTCTCCACTCTATTACTGAGGGATTCTACTGTATTTTGGAGCTCCTCAAATAACTTTTTCATTTCCCTGAGCTCTGCTATCTCTTTTCTCATTATGTCTGTATCTTAAGGTGACTGTGTCTTTGAAATCATTCATTTCTTGAAACAACTTTAGAGCTACTCCATGTATTTCAATTTCTAATTTTTCTTCCATTCTATTCATCTTATTTACCATCCATATTCTGAATTCTATTTCTGACATTTCAACCATTTGCCTATGCATGACATCTTCAGTGGTAACTCCTTTGTTATTCCTTGTGGGTATGATCTACTCTGATTATACATGTTGCCAGAGTTCTTCCACTGGTTCTGCCCCATGTTTATTTTCCACTATTTGGTTATTAAAACTGATAGGGTAATATTGAATTAGTGATCCCAGGTAGTAGAGTTCATCAGCCCCTTACCAAAGTGGTAGGCCTTAAAATTGTGTCTTATCCCCTATAACGTTACACAGGCCCTTTTCGAGTTTTGGTCAGACACTCTGAGGAACTACTTGGTGAGATAGTGCAAGCTGGCTCTGTTTTGAAATCTGCCAGCCTATACCTTACCCTAAGAAGTCATAGTATTGGCTTTAAATCTCAGCTGGAGAGAGATAAAGACAACTGCAGTGCCCCACCCCCACCATTCAGCTCTTTTCTGCTATATACCTTCAAAGGTCAACCTCAGAGTGTCCCTGGGTGGACAGCCCCAGACTCAAGTTCCAATTAAATTGTCTAGGGCATTACAGACCCTGCTAAACAGAGAGGAATCCAAGGGTCTCCAATGGCATATAGAAATCCACAGTCAGTTCTGCCCTGCACCCCCCAGGGTATGGTGCCCAGTCCCCTTTGGTGAGCCTCCAATTGCCCATCAAAGTGCCAACTGGGAGTCAGCGCCCCTGCCCCCAGGCACAGTCAAAGTCAGGAATCTGGGACCCCACCCACCAGGCTCAGTTCACACAGAGCATCCAGACCTCTGCTCGCCAGCTCAGTTGGAGCCATGATCCACACCCCCACCCACTGGACTCAGTCCACACTAGCATCCACGTCTCTGCTCTCCAGCTCAGTTGAGCTGAGGGACCACATCCCTGCTGGCTGGGCTCAGTCCACACCCGGGGCCTCTGTTCACTGACTCACTTGGAGCTGGGAATCCTCACCCCGCCCACCAGACTCAGTCCACACTGGCATCCTCATCTCTGCCCACATGCTCAGTTGGAGCCAGGGGAATATGACCCCGTCCTTCTGGCTCAGTCCACACCCAGCATGCTTCTGCTCACCCCCACCCACCAAGCTCAGTCCACACCAGTGGACCACTCCCCTACTTGCAGGCACTATCAGAGCCAGGGGTTCTGCATCCCCTCCCGCTAGACTTAGCCCAAACCAGGAGGGTAATGCCACCACTGGCCAGGCAAAGTCATACTTAGGGGACTGCTCCTCCTCCCTCCACATGTCCCTTTCTTTCCCAAAGGTCACAGATTCTGTGCTGAGCAGTCCACACTATGCCCAGGTCTCCCAGTAAAACACCAAACACTGTGGGCTATTCAGGGGGCAGAACTTCAGACCACCATGTGAGGGGGGAAGGGTAGATTGGGAGTTTGGAATTTTGGGGAAAATATTTGTTCAATTTTATGCCGAGTGGGGTGGTGTCTAGTTTCACAAGTAGGACCTCCCTGGAGAAGGAGACCTAGTGTTAAGTGGCTCTCTCCAGTGAGGCAAAATGTGAGGTCTTTTGTCCTATGTTCACTTGCAGGGAGCCTGCAGTAAGCTTCCCACTTGGGGGGAGGGGTCTCCTGTCCTCTAGGCTATAGGCTTTGTACCTGTAATTTATTTTTGTGAATGCTCTTGCTTGGAGTCACAGCTTGCCGAACTTCTTTCTTGGCTGAGCTCCCCACCTTTTGTTTCATAGAGTCTGATTCTGTCCAGTTTTTTACCCCTCTGGTCAGGAGCCTCTGCTGAACATTACTACTAGTCAGCCATCTTCCCCTTCACAAGGGGAGGATCTTAAAAGCAACTAGAAAGAAAAGACATGGTACTATCAAAGGGATATGAAACAGACAGCAGATTTCTCACCAGCCTCAATAAAAATGAAATCATATCACTAATGCATTGGCCAGAAGGTGGATTACCAAGAATGTCATAACCAGCTGTGCTATAATTCAAGAATGAGAGTGAAGTAAAGATATTCTTGAACAAGAATTGAAAGGCTTGACCACTCACAAACCATCACCAAAAGAACAATTCAAAGAGGTTCTTTCATTAAAAGTAAATTGAACAAAGAAGAGGTAAGATGCAATGGAGTAATGGTGAACAAAGGCACTAGTAAACATGGGCATCAGTCTAGAAAAAAAAAAAAAAAAAAAAGAATAGACTACATAGACTACATAAAACAGCATAATTGACCAAGTTATAACTAAATATTGGACAACATTGACTTGTAAGACAAGGACCTTGTGTTATTTGGGGTGAAGTTAGTCATGATTAATTAAGACTCCATAAAATGAAGTGTTCATTCACAGTCCTTCCTCTCGTGAAGCTTACATTGTCATGGTAGTATAAGCCAATAGATTAAAAAAAAAAAAAAAAAAAAACCTGGGGAAAAGTACTGTGAACCAAAATAATAAAAACTAAAACTCTGGGGAGAAAAAAATGAAGTGTTCATGATAAAAATCATGAGGACCTTGATAATTTCAGATTCCTGAGTGTGGATTCACATCCAGTGGAAATCTTAAATTTATCTAAAAGTAACTCACTCCAAGTTAGTTAGAATATATCCCAGGGGCAAAAATGACCCTTAAAAACCAAATAAGGCATACCAGAATGAAGAGTAAAGAAGAAGAATAAGAAGGAGGAAGGAACGAACAAAGGAAGGAAGATGAAAAGAAAGAGCATCATAGTATATGAAAAACAAACAAACAAACAATAAACAGATGTTAACAGAAAAGTCAAACTCTAAAATATTTTAAAGAGGTTTGTTATGAATATCCACAACCAGGGAAACACAATCTCGAGAGGTCCTGAGACAGTATGCCCAAGGTGGTGGGGTTACAGTTTGTTTTTATACATTTCAGGGAGAAAGGAATTGCATGTAAAATTATAAATCAATACATGGGAAGTATACATGGGTTTGGCCAGAAAAAAGGCCATCTCAAGGTAGGGGCTTACAAGTCATAGGTGAGTTGAGGGGTTCTTTAATTGGCAATTGGCTGAATTAGTTGAGCTTTTTCTTAAAACTTGAAATCATTAGAAAGGAATGTTTAAGATAAATGGGTTTTGTTATCTGTTATGTGATAACATGGTGGAGTCAGGTTGGAAAGTAAGCCACCACATACTGAGTTACAAAGACCTGTTTACCAAGACTGATGGCCTATAGTCCAAGCCTGACTTAACCCTTGCCTTGCATGGCTTTAAGTCCCATTTATACTTTGATGTCTTATTGTGACAAAGACACTGTTGTGTCAGTACTGTGACCTCTATTTTAATATGGGTCAGTTATTATGTCTCAACTCCAAAAGGGAGGGGGTATAATGAGGCATGTCTGGACACCCCCCCCACCTTCACGTCATGGCTGGAAACTCAGATTTTACAGTTTTCCTGGGATCCACCTGGCCAAGAGAGGGCCTGTTCATTCAGTGGGGAAGCTTAGCATTTTATTTTTAGTTTGTGCAGGTGACCATCACACAGTGGAAGAATGCATAAGACAAGGAATGGGTGCAAGTAACTCCATGAGTTCTCTAAACCACAGTAAAATTAAGAATATGATTCCAATACAATGTTTCAAGGACAAGATGATTGACAACTGAATATAATGAAAAAGGAGATTACAGAGACTAAGAAAAAAACCCCTAGAACCCAGAGCCACATGGTGGATCAACTAAGTAAATTCAGAAGAGCAAGGCACAGGAGAGATATGCATACAAATTGAAACAAAAGCATGGAGGAAGGACTTAAGATGATTACACTAATGCTGATCCAATATTAAGATAATTTACATGCCTTAAGTAAGGAGCCTAATAACAGAATAGAAAAATACACATACATGCAGTATGGGAAAAGTTTCCAGAAATAAAGGAACAGTTGTATCTGCTCCTCTGGAGAACATAGTCTCTACTAAGAAAAATAGTTGTGGGGCAATCAATATTGAGATATATTCTAGCTATGTTATGGTACTTCAAGAAAAATTAAAGAATTCTTTAGGCACGTAAGTGTGCACATGTGTGTGTGCATGCACACACACGAATCAGTTGCTTACAAAACAACAAATTTAAGGCTGCATAATATTCCATGGGATACATATACCACAATTTATTAATCCATTCGTGGATCGATGGACACTTGGGCTTTTTCCATGGCTTAGCAATTACGAATAGGGCTGCAATAAACATTCTGGTACAAATATCTTTGTTATGATGTGATTTTTGGTCTTCTGGGTATATGCCCAGTAGAGGAATTACAGGATTGAATGGCGGTGCATCTTGCAAGGATATGTGAAACTTAGTAAATGAAGAATGTAAATGTCTTGGCACAACAACTAAAAAAACGCCAAGAAGGCTATGTAGACCGGTGTGATGAAAATGTGTCAAACGGTTTATGAAACTAGTGTATAACGCCCCATGATCATATCGATGTGCACAGCTATGATTTAATTAAAAAAAAAATTGTTCCATTTAAATATAGAAACAGAAAGAGACATCTGTAGGACATTTGTGGTCCTGGGTGAGATGAAGCACACACTGCTGAAGGAAGCTATAAAACATGGACACACTGCATGGGGAGGCTATACAAGGACTCTGAACAGTAAATAGAACCAGGCGGCCTTGGGAAGAAGATCACAATTTGAAGCACCACTGAAATAGCAGTGGAATTTGCCATTCCCCCACCCTTTGGTATCCTTGGCTCAATGTAGGCTGAAAGTTAGAAGTGGGCAATGGTTTGGACAGAGAGCACTCTAGTCCTGACTTGAGAAGTGGGAAAAATGGAATATTAACTCTCAGAGATGGTGAAGGTGAAATCCTCTTCTTTCTTCTTTTCTCTGTACTCATGTTCCAGCCCATCAGCAATCCTGCGGTAGCAGTGGTGGTGACAGAGGATTGGCAATGGCAGCTGCCAGTGTCTTCTGGTGCTTAAAACTCTGAAGGAAGGTAACTTCCTCTCTGATTATAGGATCTGTGGTCCCAAGCAGGTGAAGGCAAGTGCCCATTCTTTCTTTTTTCCCCTCTCGATTTTCCTACTGCATATGACCCCAGAAGAAGGCAAAAGGACAGAAAGCATGTGTGGCAGGCAAGAGTAACTAAAGCAACAGCATTCTGGTGGGAAGTTTGAAGAGAGTAAACTCAGGGATCCAGAACTTTCTGGGAAACTTGCAGAGAGGGAGATGCTTGGGAAAGTAGCCCCATGAATCTGTGTATGAACTTCTGGGCTCACCCCCAAGCTGCATGTGCATGGATATCATCCTGCACACCATACAAAGGACTTTTAGAATTGACCTTAAGTGTAAGATCTTGCCAGCTCCCATAATACTGATCATGCTTAACGGGACCAAATGTCATTTCAAAGGCCTTGAAAATGGAACTGACATAAAAACCACTAGTCAGAACATGTGGCCCAAACCCACATAAGTGAGGGAAAAACTGAACAGAGAGCCTCAGGGACTAACTCTTGTGTCATCAGAGTACCAGAAGGCAAGGCAAAAGGGTTTGGGGCTGAAAAATTATTGAAAGAAATAATGGCCAAAAATGTTTAAAAATGTAGAAAAAGACAGATTTAAGAAGCTGAGTGAACCCCCAAACAGAATAATCTTAAAGAAATTTATACCCAGATACATCTCAGCCAAACTTCTGCAAACTAAAGACCTAGAAAAAAGTGGCCAGACATGGTAGCTCACTCCTGTAATCCCAGCACTCTGGGAGGCCGAGGCGGGTGGATTGCCTGAGCTCAGGAGTTCAAGACTAGCCTGAGCTAGAGTGAGACCCCATCTCTACAAAATAGCCAGTCATTGTGGCAGACACCTCCTGGCAGGAGGATCACTTGCACCCAATAGTTTGAGGTTGCCGTGAGCTATGATGTCACAGTACTCTACTGAGGGTGACAAAATAAGCCTCTGTCTCCAAAAAAAAAAGAGAGAGACTTAGAAAAACAAAAAAACTTTTAAAAGCAGGGAGAGAGAAAGGATACCCTACCTATATGAGAAAAGCAATTAGAACGACAGTGTATTTCTCATTAGAAACCATGAAGGCCAGAGGAAGTGGCACAGCACCTCTTAAGTGGTAAAAGAAAAGAACCAGAATCTTCTCTACAGAGTGAAATTATCCCTCAGGAATGCAAGGGAAATCAAGACATTCTCAGGTGAAGGAAAAGTAAGGGAATTTTTTGCCATCAGACCTACACTTATCTTTACCTTTAGAGAAGTTATCTATATGAAAATCCACTAAGCATATGGGAAACGCTGGCAGAGCATGATGTGCTCACCAGTGGACTCCAATGTGAACATTTATTGTGCTGCCTAATATTGGGAAGATATGTGTCAGAATCCCCCACGAGCACTTAGTACAAGGTCTGGTTTCTGGCTCCAAGCCCTCCACTGATACTGCTCTTGCCAAGGCCCCCAGCAACACGCACATTGCCTAATTCAGTGAGTACATTTTAATGCTCACCATTCTGGTACTCAGCAAGTGTTTCTGAGTTTGTTGCTTCTTGCTCAGTTCTCCTGCTGGCTTCCTTCTGAACATTTTCTCTCTTCTGGTTTGGTTCTCTCCCGGTTCTCTCCCACCCTGTCCTTTTTTTCTATGCAGATACTCCTCCAGTCTTTGCAAAAATGTTCTTCCTTTTCCTGCCCCTTAAAAGAAGTTGTCCTTGGTCCCCTCACATGTTCTCTCTATGTACTCTCCCTACATGGTCTGAACTACATCTATGGCCTCAAGAGCTATGCTGTGAGGTCATGCCAGAGCCCTGTATCTCACCTCTGCCCCAAACACCTCCTCCTGTGCCAATAAACACCCTACTTTTGCACCGGCCTAACTTCTACTCATTCTTCAAGTTTCACCTTGGACACCATTTCTCCAAGAACATGTTCCCAGCCCTGAAAGCCTGTGTAAGTTCCTCCTATGTGTTCCTACAGCACTGTCTTGGTCCATTTGTGTTGTGAGAAAGGAACCCCTGAGGCTGGGTTTTGCAGGCTGTACAGGAAACCTGGTGCTGGCATCTGCTTGGCTTCTGGTGAGGGCCTAAGCGTGCTTCCAGTCATGATGGAAGGCAAAGGGGAGCTGACATGTGCACACATCACATGTTGGTTGAGAGAGGAAGCAAGGGGTATGGGTGGATGCTACACTCTTTTTAACAACCAGCCTTCCCTGGAACTAATAGAGAACTCACTCATCACCATGAGGAAGGCACCAAGCCATTCATGAGGGATCCACCCCCATGACCCAGATGCCTCCAATTAGGCACTGCCTCCAACACTGGGAATCAGATTTCAACATGAGACATTGAGGAGTCAAACAAGACAAACTGTAGCAAGCACCTTGAATGTCACCTGTCATAGCATTTATCACAGTGTAGTGTTGTAACTGTGTGGTTCCTTGTCTGTATCTTCCACCACACTGCATGCAGGGACCTGACCTGTATTGACCATTGATATTTCCTCAATGCCTAACACAGGGCCCAGCATATAATAGCACTCAATAAATACTGGCTGAAAGAATGAGCAAATGTATTATCATGTCTCCAGCTAGGCTCACCATTATGAGAAATACATACTAAGTGCATCTTACTACCTAAATTTTTTATTGCATCTGTCCCCTTGTCTTATTTGCCAGTGTCATTGTCTTAGTTGAGATATCTATCATTTCCTGAGTGTTATACTGCAGCAACTTTCTGACTTCAATATTAGTCCTTTCTGCTCTATTCTCCACACAGCTGCCAGCATGATGTTTCTAAAAGCAAATCAGGTCATGTCACTCTTGAACTGAAAGACCATAGTGGGTTTACTTTAGCCTACAGGGTATTCTAAAACCTGAGAATAGAGTAACATAACCTGCATGTCTTGACTCCTGCCTGCCTCTTACCCAGCCACATCAACCACCACTACCCCACCAGCACCTCAGTCTCCAGCCTTTACGAAATAATTGCCCTCCCCAATGCCCTGGTTTCTCATCATGCTACAGATTTCCTTCACACATACATTGCCCCCAAGAAGCTTGCCTGATTCACTCCTATTCTTTCAAGAAAATGTTTATTGCCCTCTTTTTATATGTCAATACCAAGTGGGATTTATCCCACAAATACAAGGTTGGATCAACATGTGAAAATCAATTTCTCTTATTAACTGAATGTAGTGGGGAGGGGAGAACTCATGATCATGTTAATCGCACAGAGAAAAGGAATACTTGACCAAACCCAACACCCTTTCATGAAAATAAATTCAACAAACTAGAAACAGAAGGTAACTTCCTTAACCTGATAAAGGGCATCCATGAAAAACCCAGAGCTAACATCATACTTAATTGTGAAAAGCTGGGTGATTTCCCTCTAGGATCAGGAACAAGACAATGATGTCTTCTTTTGATGCTTCTCATTCAACATCATACTCAAAGTTCTAGTCATGGCAGTCAGTCAAGGAAAAGAAAGAAAAAGCATCCAGATTGGAAAGGAGCAAGCAAAACCATCTTTATTCATAAATGGCTGATTCTTATATACCCACCTCATCTCTATTTGAATATGTAATAAATGAGCTCAGCAAAGTTGCAGGATCCAAGATCAGTGTACAACAATCAGTTGTATTTCTATGTGAGCAATGAAAATACACTAACACCCTGAAAATAAGACTAAGAAAATGATTCCTTTACAATAGCATCAAAAAGAATTAAATACTGAGGAATTAATTTAACAAGAGATGTGCAAGATATGTGCTCTGAAAATGACAAGACATTGCTGGAATAAATCAAAGAAGACCCAAGTAAATAGGGAGGCATTCTGTGTTAATGGATTGGAATACTTAATATCGTTAAGATGGCAGTAACTTCTAAGACAGTAGTTCTCAACCTTCCTAATGCCTCCTAATGTCGTGACCCTTTAATTCAGTTCCTCATGTTGTGGTGACACCCAACCATAAAATTATTTTTGTTGCTACTTCATAACTATCATTTTGCTACTGTTATGAATCATAATGTAAATATCTGATATGCAGGATGTATTTTCATTGTTACAAAGGGATCGTGACCCACAGGTTGAGAACCGCTGTTCTAAGACAATTTACAGGCTCAGGGTGATGCCTGTTAGAATAGAACTTGCCTTTGTAGAGATTATGGGAAACATCTTTTTTATTCCCCTGAAAATTCACTGAAAGATTAATTTACAATTAAGGCAGATTAATAAGAGGAATGTTTATTGCTAACTACCATGCACATGGGGAGAATCACAGAGTGATTACCCAGTGTCTCGATGATGGTCAGATACCTTTATAGATGCCTCTTAGAAGGGAGGGGGAGAATGTGGAGTTTGGGTGCAATAAGTGGTTGCTGAAGAGGATGAATAAATGGGGAAACCAATTGACTTGTAAAGTAACCTCAGAGTCAGGTAGTGTGTTTTAAATGATTTGAGCCTGGTCTGCTAGCCTTCATGGGGAGGAAAGGAAGTCAGTTGCCCCCCTTTGAGTTTTCAATGAGATCAACCAGGTTTTATGTAGATAGAGGGAAAGCCTCTTTTAAATGTTTTCTGATTTTCAGTAGTCTTTAATTCAAGTATTTTTTATATTAAATAGTCATATTTTGGTGTGAAATTTTTTTAGCTTCTTTATTCTCTCTGTGTGAAACTTCCTTAGATGTTCAACATATTAAAAACTGAGTCAGTCGCTGTGGAGAGAAGAGATTGGGTTAGTAGTCTGGTGACAAGAGATCGGAAAAGAGAAACAAGAACATAAATGAGAATAAGAATAAATAAGTAGAAAAGAACATATCTGAGCATTTTTTTTGTTTTATCAAGCTAGTCTTTTATTATTGGAAATAGGATTTTATTAATTTGATGGAAAATATTTATTTTACCTTTTAGAAGTGCAGATTACAGTTGTTATTGGTGTTGAGCAGCAAGCATTTTTATTAATAATTACATAATTTTTTTGTTAGGCTGTTATGGTATTTAGGAGGCAGCAGTTTTCAAATATAACAGATGCTGTGTCCTTGTTGACTTTTATTTATTTATTTATTCATTTGTTTGTTTATTGCTTGAGCTATACTAATTTCTTAATATTATTATTGTTGTTGTTATTGTTGGGTATTCATTGAAGGGACAAAGAACCAGGTTACATTGATTGCATTTGTTAGGTAAAGTTCCTCTTATAATTGTGTCCTGCCCCCAAAAGGTGTGTCACACAAGGTCACCCCCATCCCCCTCCCTCCTTCCCTCTCACTGCTCTTCCCTTCCCCCAACCCCCTCCCTCCTTCCCTCACTCTGTGCTTCCCTTCCCTCACCTCCCTCCCTCCTTCCCTCTCTCTCCTCTCACCTTCCCCCACCCCCCACCAAGTACTAGGTCATCAACTGTCCTTATATGAGAATTCAGTACATAGAATTCTTGTTTCTCTATTCTTATGATGCTTTACTAAGAAGAATGTGTTCTGCTTCCATCCAGTTTAATACAAAGGATGTAAAGTCTCCATCATTTTTAATAGCTGAATAGTATTCCATGGTATACATATACCACAGCT